>CM023481.1:17951155-18051155 GCA_013339685.2 Hyalomma asiaticum | reverse complement strand
CTCTGTTTGGCACATGCCCTCGGCAAGCTCCCTGAATTGGAATTATTTAAAATCTGCGTCATATGACATTCGCTCGCCTTGTTTACCCTGTTGTTGCGGCTCTTGTGCTCGCGTAATGCTTAAAGAGTGACGTTTCTTTATGCGTTTAGCATTGAAAACAACTTTTGTATTTGCATACGCACGTACCTAATACTGTTTGTTTTCCACGGCACCCCATAAGCACGTATGGTATTGTTTGACGAAGTTGAAAGCCTTCTGTACTCCTGCGAATGCGACCTTGAAGAAAACCGGTGACAGGAAAATATGGCATACCAATTATGTGCCACAAATAGAAGCAAGAAACAAAAGCTCGCGCCTCGTTCAATCGGTATACACCAAAATTAGCATGGGAGGGTATAAACGCGTCACTAACACCCCTGAAATGTCATGACATCAATCACTTCACATTCTTATCATTTACGCCACGACTCAAAATAATAAGATCTGTGGTATGCAGATATGAAGAACCGAGATGCGGGTACAAGCCACACGTGACTAAATTAAATGCTAACCTTTGCCGCCTATGCTAGATTGCGTCCACGCGATTTTCGACTGCCAGAGGTTCCGGATTCTAACCCCTAGGCCCCACTACCAAACCTCTTGGCTTTCGCTGTTACGTCTCTCAGGCGACAGCCAAGAACTTGTGTTTCTCTCTCTTGCGCTTCTTGTTTCCTATTGTGTTTGGTCCTAGCGTACTTAGTACGGCGGCTGCTATCAAGTATAGCATGTATCTGCGCGTCGTTATCCCACCACACCTGCCAGGCGCTTCCAAGCGCGCACACGTTGAGACGCAGAGCTTCTTTGGAAAGAAGATTCGGTGCTTAGTGCACGGTAACGGTCTGTCGGCCGAGGACGCCTCAACCGAAGGAGTCAGAGGGTAGAGGCCACCTTCTCGAGACTGCAGATTACCCACAGCACCGAGCGCCAGGTCAGGGTGCCTCTCTCCCCATTAGAAAAACCGGGGGGTGTCTGGCGGCAGTGGGAATTGAACCCAGTACCTCCCGCACTGGAGACGGACGCTGTGATCACTAGGCCACCGATGCGCTCGCCCACAATTAGCTCAAGCGGAGCGCTATAACCCCGTGTTGGGAGAGGGATCAATACCGGGACGCTAGTAGACCCGGCATTTCGCTACCTTCTGCAGTGATGGACGACGGCGACTACCGCACGAAAAGTCCTGACCAAGGTACCACTAGCAGACCTGCTGAAGAAACAATAATAAATAAATTCGGCAGTGATTCCACCCTGTGAAAGTATGAACGACATGCGGGGATGTAGTGAAGTCGCTCTCTTTTGTTTATCGTAGGCTCCTTTAAAGCTTTCCAGTTTAGTGGCATGGTACTTGCCTCTGTTGGCTGCGTTGTGTGTTTCACGACTTCGTCATCTTGCATTGCTTTCATAGCTCTTGTGCCGTGTATCACGAGCTTGCATAGCTGTTGCATCATTTGCATTAAGCATTCATAGCTATTGCGTCATGGTTAACTACTGCTTGTCTTTTTCGCTGCTCCTGCGTCCATAAAGATAGTAAATATTAACATCCCAACAAGTGTGGAGCGTACCCGCGTATTCCGGGCTGGGGTAGGCAAGTATGTGTCATACGTGACCAGGCATATGCACTTATATGCAACGGTTTTTGTGTAGGAATAACAAAATGCGCGGAACCATAGCCGTGTACAACTTCACCCCTAAAGAACCATAATAATATTGTCACGTGGTCGTAACGATGAAGGATTCCGAATACAAAGTGTTGAAAGTGGAACTGTTTACTGGTCGAACCCTAGCTCCGCAAAGCAAGCAAATGACACAACGAAACTATAGCGGCGAGTGCAATGGTCGATCATCGATAAAACTGATCAGAGGTGAAGAGCGTCGTCTTTTATACATGTACCACGGTGAATTCTAGTGTTATGGTTGATGCTCGCTTACAGTCTGGAAGGTGTTCAAATATACGCGCTGGGCATGCAAAGCTTGCAGAACAGTCGGCATCATTCGTGAGGCAGCATGCAAGTTAATCATGGCCTGCGGCGAACGATCACGCACGTCACAAGAAAGCGATTGTTAAAGGCAAAACGAGTGCGTGTTTCATGACAAACGAGTGCGTGGAGTGCGTGGTTCATGGAGTGCGTGTTCATGGAGTGCGTGGAGTGCAAAACGAGTGCGTGGTTCATGACAAAACGAGTGCGTGTTTCAATAGAAGTGCAGTGTATTGCACTACATTCATTGAAGTCTGTACCCGCAGTGGTAGCTTAGCGGCTAGCCTGTGCTGGCTTCT
Source organism: Hyalomma asiaticum (assembly GCA_013339685.2). NCBI lineage: Eukaryota > Metazoa > Arthropoda > Arachnida > Ixodida > Ixodidae > Hyalomma > Hyalomma asiaticum. The sequence goes on along the minus strand of CM023481.1, from coordinate 18,048,844 downwards.
GAAGCTCGAGTTCATATAGGATCGGACCATGGCCATGGTGGTCCCATTTCGATAAAGGCGTATTGCAAAAAAAAAAAAAAGGTCCTGCAGATCCCACGCATTGTGAGAATCGGTGTCATGCGAAGCAGTCTGAGAGCAAAGTGCCTATGACGAATTATTTGGCATTTAACCAACTGTGGCGAGTAAGATCAAGATCCTTGTGCAAAGCGTGTGAGTACGCCACTCATAACAAGGAATGTCGACAGCACAGTGACTGAGTCGTAGCTAACGGTACGACGTAACGTTGGCACTCACGTTAGTCCAAAGCACGGACGTCTGTTTCGTCTAAAAAAAAAAACCCTATACGGTGTGTTGATGCGCTATCATAAGCATAGTCCGTTGAGGTATTCCTACTGGATCAAGCAAAGTTGCACAACATCATAACGAATAGTAGCAGAACATGTGTATTGGAATGATAGTGCTTATCACAAATAAAAGCGCAATTTATGTTGCACGAGCATAATTCCAAATGCAGCTACAATAGCTTTATTATTCTATTATGCCGTGTGGGGGAAGCCGACGTAGCCTGGTGGTATCGTGCTTGCTTGTTACTTCGAGGGCCCGTGTTCAATGCCCCCTTCCCCGCTGGGTAAGTTGCTTGTGCGTATGAATGTTTGTTTTATTCTTTTATTTATTTATTTATTTATTTATTTATTTTCGAATACTGCAGCCCATTGAGAGCTATTGCAGGAGTGGGGCACATATTACATATGGAACGAGTTTAAATAAAAACATCACAAGTGTTTTAACAAAAACAGATATCAAAGTGAAATAAATAGAACAGTAACATCATACAAGTGCCTCTGAAAAATCAGATGAAGTCGATGGTACGTCTACATTTCCATCGCAAGCGAGGACGAACGGTGTTTTAAGAGCGGAGCTCTTTAAGCCGGCCGTCCGGTGTGTTGGCAAATAATCGAGGTAGGGCACCGTGCGGCGTGCAGAAAGCTAGGCGTGATAGCAGTATCGTTGATCGTGACGCACATGACGCGTATACCATGTTAGCGATGTAAAGATCAGTCATGCATGTTCGTTACATATTTATACCCTACCTCCGAAATATTTGGCTATACCAGTTGAACGAGACGACCAGGAGAGCACTGAGACGCAGGCGGATAGATAGATAGATAGATAGATAGATAGATAGATAGATAGATAGATAGATAGATAGATAGATAGATAGATAGATAGATACGGTGAAAATGACTTACGTTCGCCAAGAAATGCTTCCCGTCTAAAAAATCACCGTTGTGCTTATATTTAGGTCATGCGAACGAAGCCCTGGTGGTGAATATTATTCCATGGGCAATGATAGCTGCCTTACGTCAAATTATGCCGGCCCTAGAAGCTTAATGATTGTTGTATTAAAGAATTGCTGCTCCCCCAAATAGGGAAACCACCTTGCAAAGACCAGGCCAATAACAACCTCCCTAATGTCGGCTTCACTTCTGAAGAAGTGTGCATTGCTGAGAAGACAATGCGCGAGGGCGCCTATATGATGGCCCTAGGACCTTCTGTTATTATTTTAATCATTCATTGATGTTCCCCTGTGGCGCAAACATCTCCTCCAAGAGCGTGGGCGGCTACCGCCGTCGCGGGAAGCCCAGCCGTACACAGCTTCAGTGCAAGAAGCAATGTTCACAAGTGATGGGCCTGCGGGCCTGATAGAAATGTCGCTGGTGACCCCTTCACGCTTTCACAAATATTGCCAGACTTCGCTTTGTTCTGTCCTTCTTTTGACCCTCGTCGCTCTAGAATGTACCCTCTCCCATCATTCCTCGAAGTAAAATTTTAAATGCAAATGGATATGCGTCCCTGGAAAGCATGAATTTCAAAGAAAAACCTTCTCTCATCTCTCCCTGCTTTCTGCAGTGAAACTTGGTTCATTTTCCGGGTCTGCATATATTACGGCCTTAGCGGTTGCTCTGGATACAGTAATATCTTGGCGAAAGAAAGGACAGGTTGGAGCTCCGTAATTGGGCCACTTTTTTGTTTTATGTCCGATAAAGTTCATTAGGAAGGAAAAATTCCAGCAGGACCCATCTGACGATGAACGTCAACGCTAATGCGATTAGCATTGATGCAATACCACGACACACCTTAGTGCCCAATTCTTCTCTTCTTCGTAGGCAACTTTTGTACTTCTGCATTACTGTCATCATCTTCCCTTCTGTGTAGCTCAAAGCTCTTCACTGGATGTTCACTTCACTGTGTGCACTTTCTTTCTTCTCCCTACTCGGCAGCTTTCGTTTACGACCTTTGCAGTTGTATGTAGTTGGCTTTAACTTTTTTCTACCGGCAGCTTTATTTTGTGCATTTGTATTATGCTCGTCTCTTTGGCCAGCTACATGCACCATTGTACAAAACGATTCTGGGAGACTAGCCGAGTGTGTTCACATCTCTAGTATTCACAACCACGTTACGACATTCATGCTGCTAGCCTGCTTGAACATCGCCAATGGCACGAAAGTGCAGATTTTGGGGCTTAAGGAAAAAACATTGGAGCGTGATCAAAATTTAGCTGCTACCGAGATGGTCATGTTCTATAGTGCACTGTGACCATGGAGCGTGTGAACTGTTGAAATATTCTGTCGTCATGCTTAGAAATGTGAATACGGGTACGCAGGAGACGGTTGGAGGTAACCTGAAAAAGAAGCCTGATATATAAATATGTGCGCAAAGAGCCTATTTGGAACATGCTGGCTTGCATGTATGATATTATTACATTGTATTCGTTCTGTTGGCATCGGCAAGATGCTTTTTAGAACCAAAAAAAATTAATGGCAGCTTCACTCTGAGGTGTGAAGAGCGTGCAAACGGTGAAGCTGGCAGTCCCACCTAGCTATATTTCGGTTTGGCTAAGTTTTGGAGAGGTTCTTGAGGGGCGCATCATAAGTAGTAGTAAAGATGTTCAGACATTACAGTGTGTACATTGTTGCTTATTTTTGTGTTGGCAGTGATCCCCTTCGGAGTCGACCGGTGGTACGACTCGCAGGCCTGGATTGTTCTGGCGACGCCCTCTGCATATACAAGCTGTTTTGCTCTTTTTCACGGTATCGCAACTCCGGATGATGCGCATCGCCGACGTTTCGCCGACGCTTCACCGCCGCGACACTCGGAGTCTGAAGTCTTCTCACTCGCTCTCGAGTAGCGGCGTGGCGGCTTTCGCACCGCGCTACCTCTTTTTCGGGAGTGATGCACTTCTTCGGACACCCCATGTTCATGGCGATGTGCTCGGCACAGAGAGGCGGGACATGCTGTCGCCACGCCGGCGACGCGGAGTTATTACTATGAGGATAGGCGTGGTGACGTCACTTTCGCATCCGCAGCCGTGGAAAGAATCCGTGCAGCGGGCATCGGCGCGCCGCGGTTCGGAGGAACTAGGCAGAACTGTGGCGAGGGGATAGGCGGAAACTTATGCGAAGCGCGAGGCTGTGGTGAGGGCGCGGGGGAGGAGGATTTGGCAAAGCTTGGTTGAGCGCGCTGTGGCGAGAAGTCGGTGAAGCTGCTATCGCATTGCTAGGCGACGCATAGTGACGACATCGATCGACAAGTTTATCTTTTCTTTTTTTTTTCCTACACTAAACGGCCTAACCGCCGCATTAAAGAGCTTCGCCGTAATAATCCGTTGATAGTTAACGCTCGTCGTGTCGCCTTCTCTGTCCCTGTCGTTTCAGTGCTATAGCCTCAGTCTATTAGCACGTGTTGTCTATTCTGGCACATGCCCAATGCCATATGCCTAGTAGCATAAGTTGACATGAAAAACTATATTCATAAGGGCACACCAAAATGCGCATGAAGTTTACAAAGAATGCTAGCGATGTTACAGAAAAGAATTTCATAAAGTGTTGCTTTCCAATATTTGTTATACTTGAGGGCTTGCGTGAACTTTCTAGCTGTCTCTGAAATCCACAAGGCTTCAGTTGACGTTAGATGTAACAAAATTATACATGTTGCGATAAAACGCTTACGACTGCATAATTTTAGGGATAGATGTGATTGTGTGAAATATGTAATACGTTATTCCCCCTTGGCGCCAATTCTTTCAGTGTGGATGACTGTTCATGCATTGGGTGCTCCTTTTCCACAGGCGAAACCGTTTCGTTCTCTCGCAATAGGAAGATACATTTCAGAAGTCGTTATTGCAGATAAATTATGCATACTTGTAAGTCGTTACGGTCTCTTGTAGGTCGTTCCGTTCCGTGCAGGTTCAACACTCGTTTAAGAAAGCAAAAGAAAAGTCTGTTGCGTGGGTTCCGGCACATCATGCGCTATGAGACTATTAGCTTTCTGAATGAGTTCAAATGTGTGGTTGCGTAGTTCTTAGATCAACTCTGTTGCGGTTTCGGATCGCATTCGATTTAATACATTGAAAAACGTTAGTCCGCTTGGTCAACTGGAAACCTTGGTCCTTTTATTTTACTCTATGATACCCTCAGGACTGAATGGCATTCAAGATGGGTATGCTTACAAGAAAGATGCACAAAACAAGCGAGTGTAGTGAACTTGAGTTAAAGAAATTGAAAAAAGTAAGGGCAGCTTCACTCTGTGGCTCGAAGAATGCGCAAACGGCGAAGAGGGCGACCCTCCGTAGCCTCATGACGGATCCGCTGTTTTCCAGGGGTTATCCCCGGCCAAATTATTTTTACGCTGTATCAGGATGCTATTTCTGGCGTCGGCACCGTTCTTGACCAATTCGACGATGTGCCTGTTCACGGTGTCGTTTTAGTAGAAAAGTCGCACTCTGCCGGGTGCCAGCATCACTTAACCCAAGCTTGCTCTCCGTTGCACGAGGATAAATATATAGCACAAGCAGCGATGCAGAGTCGTAAGTTCATCTCCAACTACTCGACCTTCTCATAACCGCTACTCCTCTTACTTTCGATCCGGCTGTTGGGTACGTATCCACCGATTCGCGATTGGTTCAAACTCGTCTCATACGCTCTCGAGCAACGGCAAGGTGGTTTTCTTGCAAACCTTCCACTTTTTTGGGAGTGCTTGGCGCGGGGACTTGGGTCATTCTGTCGCCGCCGCGGCGACGCGGAGCTCGGCATGATGACGTCATGGCTAGGCAAAGCTAGGGAAAGTGTTGCCACGCGCGATGACGTCACGACCTAGCTTCGCTTCCGCAGCGCGCGGCTACGGCGATGGGATGTGGGAGGAGGAGGTAGATCGCGCTGTGGTGAGGAGTCGACGCAGCGGGCATTGCCTTCCTAGGCATGGTGCATGGCGACTTCACCGCTAAGCGTCCTCACCTCTGTTTCCCACCCCTTGAGATAAGGCATGAGCGCGAGAGGAGAAAGAAATGCGCGCACAAGTGCCGCACATTGGGCATTTCATAGAAGTGCACGCTCGTCACCTAATGATGGTAGTTTTCTGCGCACACCTAACGGCCCACCTGCGGCTTAAACAGCTTCTTTGTTCGAGGGACGCGGCGAAAGGAGATCAGGTAGCGCAGTAATTCTCCTGTTTGTACGGTGTTAGGTAATGTTATGCAGTAATGCTTGTCGCTTGTGGTAGTTGCGGCACCTGAGGGAAGGTGCTCCTATTCCTGACATGTACGCGGACCGAAAAACTGAGAAAGGACGTAATGCAACATGATTCACTCTACCATATTACAGTGGTCGATACGATTTGAAATGTACTGAGATCGGAGGAAAAGGTCGTCGGGAAAGAGTTTTTATGAAATAGAGGGCCACTGGCGACTCGGCGTCGTTAACCATTAGAATGAGCATTAGGCGATTTTTCATTGACGTCGTTTGTTCTCGGTGGCGTGTTGTCTTGTGGTTAAAGAAGCGTGTGGCTTACGCAGAAAATAGAACACCGCTTCACTCGGCCTGCGATTGGGTACCTCGTACACAATGCATTCTCTGCAGAAAATTTCACCAGCTAAGAGTTCAGAAGGCACTTGAGACACGTGGGTACAACATCATGCATCAATGTGTCCGTAATGCGACACACGATGGCAACAGTTATTACACCATTTATTGGCCATAGATCACAGAAACTTCAGTGTCAGGAATCTCCTAGATGGGACACGGCCAACACGTACAATGCAAAGGTGGCCATCAATGGCGTACAGCAGTTTTCTACATCAAACATATACGAGATAACTTCAACTGCATTTTCGTGTAATTTCTGATAATTTGTTTTGCTTATTCGCGCTTCAAAACTTGTATTTTACTGCAAAAGAATCGTGCAACAGGCGGAATATAAAGGTGCCTACATTTGCTGAACATTTTATTTGAAATAAAGCTCACCTTAACTTGGCCCGTGCCTACAGAGCATATTGCGTATATATTGGTACAAAATGTTCGACTCTTCACCGTTAAAAAAAAAGCACGGTCGGCGCGCGTTTTTCCCGGTTTAGCTATGACAACCAAAACACACTTTCGACGTATGAGCCCGTGCCCGAAAATTTCCTAAAATTTCCTCGCTGTTCAACTTGTGATTCCCAATAACCGGTACGTGGTCATTATCTTTCTGATACTCTGCATACGTCAGAGAAGCCGTAAATTTATCCCTGCGATTGTCTAGCGGCATAAAATCGCTTTCTTCTACAGAAATCCTGTAAGCTTTGTGCTTGACACAAGCGTACACGGGTAAGGCTCTTTTTCATTTTTCAAAGAGAGCCAAATCCAGAAAGCAACACTGGTGTAACTTTGAAGGGACCGTAAAACATCTATATTTCTTCCTATTAAACACATTTCTATTTGAAACCGCGGAATTACATATCCAAATGCCCACACAACGAATTAGTTTCCAATCAGTAATGAGTCAAATCCTGTACTTGCTTGAATCTAAACGTGCCAGATGCACTTTTGACCAATGGGAGTCAGTCAGCAGGTCGTGACGAGAACAAACAACATCGCCACCTTCAGTTTCCCTCCACGGATTATGGTAAGATTTCTTATCTTAACAAGTATGGAAATAGGGAGCGCAAATTTATGCGGTTAATTTCAACGTAAACCACTCCGAATTTATTCATACGCTGTAATTTAGACATCTTGAAGGGCTGAAACCGGAAAGAAACAGAGCCTTCGAATCAGAATGAGCCAAATCGAACACTTACTCCTGAATCACGGTTAGAGTGTAGGTTACGTACATTTCAATTGCAATGCAGGCTTGAGGTACTTTGGTGAGATTTTAACAAATAGTGTTGCTGCAGGCTAGGTCATATCGTCAAAAGCAATAATTAGTGTTTTTCTCGATACTGTTTATAGTGCGTTTTACTCGTTTAGGGGGAAAAGAAATCCTCATGTGACTGATATAGCCACAATAAGTAGCCACAAATAAAAGGGCTTCCTTATTCGCAAGCGCATACATTTTACAGCCAGGTGAGACGTCACACCTGGGATGATATCCGCATGGCAGCATTCGACACACGTTATCTTAATGGCGATTAAAGATCCACAGCGACGACCTGTTTTGCTCAAACAGAGGCCCTCGAGGTGGCGCTTATGCCCAGCTCTAATCACAGCGTTCTCTAATTTCTTTTTGGTCCAGGGAACGCGCTCCTTCTCTCACCCCCCCCCCCCCCCCCTTCCTGTGGACACGACATGCGGCACACGTTAAGCCACTGGCACTTTCCTGTGCCATCACGCATAGGCTACGATGAATTGCGAAAGGTATGCATCCAAGACTCTGTCTCGGGCGTGCAAGATTGAAAGAGGGAGACATACAAAAAAATAAAAATAAAGTACGGGTATTGTTGGAATAAGAAGAAAATGAATTCGTCTTCATGCCAAGAAAAGAAAATGCCCCTGCATGCTGCTCAGAAGAATTACTACTTCATGAAAAGAAAAAAAAAGTTGTTCGTTTAATTGGCGACAAGTTGATGTCGTAATCGCGCGGCGGGTGGTTCGAGTGGAGCTCGCGAAGATGTAGCATGCGCGAACTGCCCGGCGGGCACTCTGTAAATTGGGATAACTCTTTTTCCCGAGAAGAGACTTTTTTTTTTTAGTGCGCCGTACTTCTCGATAGTGTGTGTGAGAGAGGAGAGTCCGTTGGGGCGCTCAATGAGCGGTGAAAAAAAAAACGAAAAAAAAAAACGATACACCGCGTGAAAGGCTCTCGAGGGAGTCGGTCAGCGAGTGTTGGTGCCAGCGGGAACGTGTTAAAAAAGGTGGCTGTAGGGAGAGGGCGGGTGGGTTTGGTCTAGCGAGAAAGTGCGCGCGGGACTATTTTACCGCTTTGTTAGGCAAAGTTCGAACAAATCGGGCGGAAAGGCTCTGAGACGTCGATTTTATCGACTTTCGCGCGAAGGGGGAAAGGAAAGCGGGGGAGTGGGACTTTCTTAACGCTTGGAAATGAAACGCTACTCCAAAAGGCGACGGCTCTCTTTTCGAGGGGGTATAAGAGTGTGCCCTTCCCTACTTCGAAGGGAGATCAAACTATAAATCAGGGTTAACAATTAATGACGGCGCCCGGAAGGCACGGATCGGGTCCGCGAAGTAGAACGAAAATTCGTGGAATAGACCCGACGGCGGAGCGGGTGTTGCCGAATAATAAAATCAGATGCCCTAAGCAAAGAAGGTTGCCGAGCGAGGCGAGTACGGGAAGTACATACGCCACCTTACGGGGGGCGGCGGAGGTGGCCGCTTATCTGGTACGCGTGTCCCAAGGAAAGCCGAGACGGTGCACTCTCAACACCTGCTGCGGCCTCACGGGCGCGCCGGCGAAAAGGAGCCGCCGTCCATTAATCTTGCTATTAAATTGCGTTTAGCTCCAACAGATGAAAAGTGTAGAAGGAGCGAGAAACTGGGGAGGAATAGGGAGCGAAGCGAAAGAGAACAGAAAGACGAAACTGTAGTCACTTTTTTTTTTTCTGTCGGGGAGACAATGGAGGAAATAGCGGCGAAGGAAGCGAGAACAAAAGCGAGAACGCCTCGCTTCTTCTTTCGCTGTCGTTCTTCTATTGCTTCGTTTCCGAGACGGTAAATAAAGAACTGAGACGATAGGGACAGACGGCGTGGTTTGGCGCGATTTTGTTTCCACCATGGCTGCGGCCCTGTTAACCTCCGCTATCGTTCCCCCTCGGGATGATAGAGAAAGGTGGACTTGTACTTGAAATTAATTACGGCGCGCAATATCGAAGGGCTGATCCTTTATTTCTGAATTCATTCTCCGAGGCTATATACGCTCAGTGGATCGACGCGCAAGCCGATGTGCAACCTTCCCTATATATACTGATACGGTATGTCGCTAGCGCGCCGAGATAAGCACGCGAACGAAATTATAAATGATTTTCCTTTTGTTCGCGTTCCCCTTCTTCGAGTTATAAATAAGGGCGATGATGGGTGCCTCCGTATCCGAGAGACATCAAATATTTGCCGTGAAACGGACGACTTCCCGAAGGACAGGAGTAGATGTACTTTATCCCGAGCAGAAGGGAGGGGTTAAAGAAAGAAGAGGGAGGGACGTGAAGGCGTTAGCGTGGACGACCTGTAAGTTTGCGTTCTTATGAGTAAGCGGATTGAAGTAGGGATTTGTGACTGCGAAACTACGGTGCCCTATCTAGCTTCGCGATCTTTGTATAAGCTCAAGAGTTCAAGCAGTTCTCTATTATGAGTTTTCTTCCTTGTTTGAAAGATTGTGCCGGTCTGTCGATCACTGCTTTCTTTTCTTTTTTTTTTCGGGGGGGGGGGGGCTCTTTTGTGCAATATCTACATAAAGTTTTATGTGTGTTAGTTAAAGGGGTAATGTAAAGGATATGAAACTGCCTGGTAGTAATTTTCAGGGTTCGAAGAGCATACGACAAGCTTATTATGAAGAATCTCTGTGCAATATTCAGTATACATTTAATAATGCCTGTTTGAAATCCTAGAGTTCTTGCGCTCCTTGAACGCCTATGCCACACCACAGGCCGCCATAGGTGCTAATCGATGAAGTTTCAGCGGCTTCAACTGAAGACACTTAAAGATGTAAACACACATTAAGCTTTCGTTTCCTCTAAAATAATATATCTCTATGAAATCTAGGAAGTAAGGAAATAGCTTGACCCCGTGTGCGGCTGGAGTTTGGATGCAAGACTGAAGCACGCTTTGTTTTCCCATGGCCTCTCGGGGAGCGCCAATCTCGGAGGCCACGGCGGCGACTAAAACGACGTCTGCTGCAGAGTTAAGGGAAAGGCGCGCTGGGGAAACCTGAAGCGTGTTTTTTATCGCTCTAAAAATCAGTTCGCATAATACAACAAAACGATGTGTATCACAGATTGCAAGGCCAGGATTCCGAATACGCACATCCTACAAATTTTCCAGAAAACATTTCACGTCTCCTCTAAGTATTCATTGCCGCGTTCACGTGTTGGAAAAAGAAATTAAAGAATAAAACACTGACGAGAAATAAGAAATGGCTTTCATACAGCGAACACAGGCAGACTGCCCTCCATTTTTTCTTCGAAAAAAAAAATTTTAAAGTGAATTTATTTGCTCTTTTGCAGCTTATCCACGATGCATCAGAGTTGCCTTTAAAAAACGGTATATCGGCCCAGGACAACCGCGGAACATAGCGTCAATCGAAGTGTCATCCTTACCGCAATCATTGCTCTCATATTCTGTAAACAAAAGACAAAAAAAAAGGAAAACAGTGGAAGTGAGAGATAGAGAAACTCAAAGGAAAGACAGGGAGGTTAACCAGTGGCGATCTCCGCTTGGCTACCCTGTACTGAGGAAAGGGAAAGAGGAATAAAAGGGGAAAGGGGAGAAGCAAGTTTAGGGACACATTAACATCATTGTCAATTGTCACAGCACTGCCACAACCAGTCACCAAGTCTTGTTTCTCGAAGCTTGTTGACAATTTCTACTACCTTTTAGCGGCATCGGGAGGTATTGCAGAAAGAGAGAGAGAATTAAGGTCATCGTGGCAACAGCATATCCATGCAAGGCAATCTAGGTGTGTTTTATTGTAATACGTTTTACAATCATACCTGCTGTGGGGTTCTGTGGTAGGTGTTCATGGACTGAGCGCAATTAAGCTGTTGTGTATGAAAAGTAGACTGCACTTAGCCACACGCGAATAGTCGAAGCAAAGAGGCATCTATAGGTAGCGAAGATTTCGTTGAGCAAGTCGTATTTCTATGTACAAACAAATCTCTTGCAGCAAAATAAATTATCAAAAGGACAGAAAATTGAGCGAGTTGGTAAGGGTCCACAGTGAAAAGAACTGGCGTGCGAAACACGGACACAAGGGGAAGTGGGCAACACGGCGTTCGCGCTGTCCACTTCTTTCCCTTGTGTCCGTGCTTTGAATGCCTGTTCTTTTCACAAAATAAATTATTATGTATGGAGCTTCACGTCCCAAAACTACGATATGATCACGAAAGACGCCACAGTGGAGGACTACGGAAATTCCCACCACCTGAGGTTTCTTAACGTGCCCATACACGGGCCTCAGCATTTCGCCTCCATCGAAATTCAGCCACCACGGCCGGGATTCGATCATTTTATCCCGCAATCTCGGGATCAGCAGCAGACCACCGTTAGACCACCATCGCGGGGATCTTGCGATAAAAGCACACAAAAAGCAACAATATACAACGCAGTGCGAGCGCTGTTTTGTGGTCTGCTCTGTGTCGTCTAAGTTTCACTCTGAAGTATGGACATAAAAGCAGCAAGCACCTAGCACCTCATTACCCTTCAAACTCCAGACCAACGGAAGAGCAGAGGCCGAAATTTAAAATGCATTGCGTTCGTAAATGCCGTTCGTTGTTGTATCGTCTTCTTTTTCCTCGCAATAGCCACACGCTTGCCACAATGTCGGGGACGGGGTATTTTGTAAATTACAGGTGTCATTACTTGAGCGATCCAATGGGTGCCACCCGATCAGACAATGCGATCAAATTCCGGCAGACGCGGTGGTTCAATGGGAGCAACAGTATGCCGATGACGAGTAAGACTTAGCTTCTCACGAGCTTTCGACGAGGGACGAATACAGTTGCAAACTGCATTTGTACTGCACAGCCAATCCGACATGTTCTTTTCGTTCAAATTATGCTGCAGTTTTCTGGTTATTGTCTCTCTTGTTTCTGCTGCCGCCACTTTGTTAAAACGTCCTCTGACTTACTCGCATGCTATTCCCACGTGTCGACGCCCCATTTGGTGGAGTGGCGCTGCCAAACGCGCGCGCGAAAATTCGGCGCTTCTTTCCAGCCTCTCTCATCTTCCTATTTCCCTTTCCCATTGTCCATGCGCAGGTTAGCCAACGAGGCGCCCTTATGGTGGACCTTCCTGCCTTCAGCGTTTCTCTTTGCCTTCCTTATGCGCGAATTTACCTTATGTGGCTTCATTTCGAGCACACTCTTATTGGGATCTTTTTAGGAACCCTCTGACGGCGATTTCCTTTTAAACGGACACTGAAATGAAACACGATTGTTTCTCTCACTAATGAATTACCTTTTGGCAATAACAAGAGTACCACCATTTCGGTGAGAAACTAGGAAACGCACAAAAAATATCGACTCCACACTGAGGTTCCCGCACTAATAATACCCTTGACGGCTTGTGCTGAGACCTGAGTAAGATGGACATGCCATCGCTTGTGTTCGAAGGAAGCCCGAGACTCGAATAACCATGTTTGAAAAAGCTTTATTAGTCCAATGTGCCCACAATACGAAAGAGAGAGAGAGAGAGAGAGAGAAGACCGGAGCTTGTGACGTCATACGCTCTACGTTGTGGCGCGTGGGTAAAAAATTTCCCTTTATTTTATTTTCAGACAGTGAACACAATGTGACGATGTTAGCGACAACAGAGTTTGGGAAAAATAATCGACTTTTTTTTTCAAGCACGGGCTCCCCGCCACGGTGGTCTAGTGGCCATGGTACTCGGCTGCTGATCCGAGGGTCGCGGGATCGAATGCCGGCCGCGGCGGCCGCATTTCGGTGGAAGCGGAATGTTGATGCCCGTGTACTGTGCGATGTCAGTGTACGTTAAAGAACCCCAGGTGGTACAAATTTCCGGAGCCTTCCAGCACGGCGTCTCTCATAATAATATCGTGGTTTTGGGACGTTAAACCCCAAGAATCAATCAATCAAGCACGCGCGCGCCACCAACGGCCGCGCAGGCGCTCGTTATGAGAAATGTGTGCACAACGCAGCAGCAGCCGAGTTTGGCCATGCGGGCGTCGCGCTTTAGCGCTTCACCTTTTCTGCTGCGCCGTGCCCACACATGACCGCTCGAGTACCTTTATCAAAGGGGAACATACTCCGGAATAATTCAATCTTGAACGTATTTTTTGTTTTGTCCAGCCGCCATGACTTTTCTACAATTTTCATATTCTGTAGCGTTAACTTGCGCCATGGTTAGGCTAGCTGAGCGGTTCCCAAGCGCCAGTGTCTATCGCGGATCCGCTTGGAATGAACATCCACCGACTATGGCACTGAATCCCGGCCGCGGCGGCTGCATTTCGATGGAGGCGAAATGTTGAGGCCCGTGTGCTGTGCGATGTCAGTGCACGTTAAAGAACCCCAGGTGGTCGAAATTTCCGGAGACCTCCGCTACGGCGTCTCTCATAATCAGAGCTGGTTTTGGGACGTAAAACCCCACAAATCAATCGACTATGGCACTGAGCGCAAGCTGAGAATTCGCGATTGTAGTGCACTGGAGATAGCGCAGTAGGCGTTTTGCGAAATCAGATTCATTGATTGGACAGCGTGCGCGTGCATAATTCGCAACGCGGCCAGAAGACCGACATGTAGGTTTGTTTTTTTTTTGCAAATAACGAAGCTACGTGTTTAGGACAAATGAGGCGAGCGCACTTAACACTTTCAAGCACGAATTTTTCTTAACGCAGGAGCATTAGGTCAGTGCCTGTTTTCACGTTTAACGCCTTGCCTAGTCTCTTGAAACTGTCTTGCAAAGACGGCTGAAGAACTGTCACGCAACCCACTGACGAAATACTAGTACTGTTACTACTCGGTCTATAACATAGCTACGGCATGAAAACAAAATTGAATAGAACAGTTTTGTTTTGCTTCACCTGGCGCACATCAGCCGCTTATTATTTGCGCCATGCGGTACGCTTTATATGTTAGATGATACAACAAAAGGAAGGAGTGCACAAACTGTAGGCCTCTGTGAGAGAACACAGTAAAATGTGGTTGTTTTATGACGCAAATATATCTGAAGATGCAGCTAGCATAATCATATTTGCCTAATACCCGTAAGCATTGTTGCCAGGAGAGATATAACATTCACATATGCGGTAACGTATGTAGGAATCTTCATTTACTTAGTTGACAGATATTGAACGTTAAAACCTCCTGGGTGGTGGCAAAATTGAGATGCTTCGCAAAAAATATAATAATAATAAAGAAAAAAACCAAAAATAAGACGAGATAATTATGCGTGACAAACATGATTAGGCACCGCACAGATGGAATATTAAACTGTTTGCATGTTTCAAAAGTCTCATTTAGAAAAGATTCACATTTTACCTTGTCTGATGTAGCTTTCTTTAACACGAGACTTTTGTTTCAATTTTCATTGGAAGGTCGAGTTGTTTTCTTCACAGTTTAATTCTCAAGCAACCGCTGAATGAAACAACCTTCTTTTTCTCTCTTTCGTTGTTTGTGGTAAATTATAAAGTGCCGCATTTCTTAATTGTCTTTAATGCCACTGAACGTCCAAAAGTCAAGGAGGAGGAGGAGGAGGAGGAGGAGGAGGAGGAGGAAAGACAGGGAGGTTAGCCAGTGCTGAGACCGGCTGGCTACCCTGTGCGGGGGAAAAGGGGTGAAGGGAATGAAAGATAATAGAAAGGGGACACACGAAAAAATAAAAGGATAGAGAAAAAATAAACATGCACAAAAAAAAAAAGAAACGCGACACTGCTTAGAGTCTGTCCTTTAGACCGCTCGTCCTTAAAAATCGTAACAGCGCGTTCAGCGCTTTCCGTGCTGACGATGGTCCTGGCCAGTGTCCCAAAACTCGTTGCTCGGACAAAGGGCGGCTGTCAAGTCTGTCTAGAGCAGCGGTAAGTTCTCTCCTGGGGCCACTGAAACGGGGACACTCACATAGACGATGACATATCGTTTCGTCGCAGCCGCAGTTCTCACACTTACGGTCGTTTGCCATTCCAACGCGAAATGAGTAGGCTTTTGTGAAGGCAACCCCAAGCCACAGGCGACACATAAGCGTCTCCTCAGCGCGAGGTATTCCTGACGGAAGGCTGAACTCAAGGTCCGGGTGCAAACTGTGGACACGAGCAGTGGTGAATTCTGGTGAATTCCACTGTGCACGTGTAAGTTCACGTGCTAGGGATTGAAGCCTTGCGGGTGCGTCGGTCCTGGAGAACGGTATTGCTTTACAGTGGTTTTCATCGTGGGCAGATCGGGCGTCACTGTGGGATACCGGGTCACTGTGGGATCAGCGAGGTCATTGCCGCTGATCCCACAGTGACCCGGTATCCACTGGTACGTGATGTTGTGTCCTTGCTCGACTGCATGGTGATGAAGAATTCTTATGTCAGCGACTCATTGCTCGTGAGGTCCATGACGAAATGGTGATATAAGACCCTGAAGAGCCGCTTTGGAGTCTGTGAATATTGACCATGCATGGGAAGGTTCTGCAATTATGACCTCTACCGCAGCATGAATGGCGGCGAGTTCTGCAGCCGTCGAAGTTGTCCAATGGGACATCTTGAATCGTATGGTGACGGATTTTGCTGGGATGACCACCGCTTCTGTGGAGCTCACAGAGGAAACTGACCCGTCCGTGTAAACATGAAGGCGTCCTCTGTGTTTCTCATGCAGGAACATTAGGGTGGCTTGTTGTAAGGCTATAGATGACAAGTGGCTTTTCTTTTTAATCCCGGGAATAGTCAGGAGCGCTTCGAGGGGATGAAGACACCACAATGGTAATGATGGTCTTGCTGGAGGCGAGAAACTCGATGGTAGGACTGCACGATGAGCAGCAATAATGGCGCTGAATTCGGAGTCTGGCCTAGAAACGGGAAGAAAGGCTAGGTGGTGCGATGGAATTCGAGCGAGATGCCTTCGTGTGGCATCCACACGAAGGTATGTTATGATTGGGTGATCACGTGCGACGACTACAGTCGCTGCTGTAGATGAACATTTCGGCAGTCCAAGGCATATTTTCAACGCTTGGGCTTGAAGCGACTGGAGAACGCGCACGTTAGTTTTACGTGTTCCGCCCAGCACTGGTAGGCTGTAGCGCAAGCATCCAAGGAACAACGCGGTGTAAAGCTGAAGCATCGCTCTTACAGATACACCCCACGATTTTCCCGCAAGGAACCTGAGCACGTGGGTGATATTGGTCAGCTTCCTTTTCATATAGGAGATGTAAAGCTGAAGCATCGCTCGTACAGATACACCCCACGATTTTCCCGCAAGGAACCTGAGCACGTGGGTGATATTGGTCAGCTTCCTTTTCATATAGGAGATGTGAGGGCTCCAAGACAGGTCGCGGTCGATTATTACTCCCAGGAATCGGTGGGTCTTCTCACACTTGACAGCCTGTCCGTTAATTCTAATTACGTAGTGCCCCATTTCCTTGCGTGGGAAAGCAACTAACGAGCACTCCTCGGATGACAGTTCGAGTCCCTTTCATGAAGGTAATTCGTGGTTATTGTGGTCGCTCTCTGTAGCTGGGCCCGTACGTGCGTACGTGTCACCCCCGACGCCCAGATGCAAATGTCGTCTGCATATATAGAAAGATGGACAGACCGTGGAAATGCGTCGACAAGGCCGAGGAGTGCTAGGTTGAAAAGTGTGGGGCTCAGGACTCCGCCTTGTGGCACGCCGCGACAGGTGCAGTGGTGCGTTGTGGTACCATCCTCTGTTTTTACGAAGAAGGTTCTGTCCTTTAAATAGCTGTAGATCCATTTGTAGACACGGCCACCTAGTCCAACATTTCCTAATACATCCAGTATGGCTCCATGCAATACATTGTCGTATGCTCCTTTTACGTCCAAAAATATTGCTGCGGATAATCTCTTAAGGCTTTTTTCCTGTTGTACAGATGAGGTCTACAACGTTGTCAATAAAAGACCGTCCGCGCCGAAAACCAGCCATAGCATCAGGGTATATGTCATAGTGCTCCAGATACCACTCAAGGCGAGTCAGCACCATCCTCTCCATCACCTTTCCTAAGTAGCTAGCCAGCGCTATGGGGCGATAGGAGGCCAAGTCAAGAGGAGATATACCTGCTTTGAGCAGAGGGACAAGGCGAATGAATGGACTTCCACGAAGGAGGAATCAGTCCACCGCGCCACGAGTCACTGTATATGGCCAGAAGGGCACGTCGACCTGTTTGACCGAGGTTGCTGATCTTCATGTAGCATATGCCATCAGGTCCAGGTGATTATGAACGCTTGCATGTAGCCAACGCTGCCTAAAGCTCCTGCAAAGAGAGCAGATTGTCCATCCTGGGGTATCTTGAGATCGGCGTGCTCCTTTGGTTACTTGAGGTGAAAGTGGACCCTTGATTGGCAATCCTCGCGCAGAAACCTTCTGCCACCTCAATTTCACGACACCCTTGATGGAGACCAAGGCACGTAAACGTATGACGCTGCTGTGGTGATGTGCACAGGCCGCGGACGACTCACCATATCTGAGATATAGGCTTGTGTGGGTCAAGCGACTCACAAAACATTTTCCATCGGAGAGACTGGAGAGCGTTTATACGACGCTTAATCTTCTTTTTTACACGTCTCGCCTCCCTTAAATCGTCAATTGATTTGGTACGCCGGTACCGCCAAAAGTCAAGATGTTAAATATGTCAATCTGCTGTTGGAAGTGTGTGGGAGTCCCGCCCGTCGCCAGCTTGGGCTCAGGTCGACACGCGCTGCGCACTGGCGATGCGCCTTGACCTTTTCATCCAGCGGCCGTGACACTCGCTCGCTATAAAGGCGACAGCCGAAGCGCTGTCAGTACAGTCGTGCAGTCGCCGGGTGGGCCGAGTCGCCGGCGGCCGGGCGCGTCTTGCGGGCGCGGGCTGTGTGCGCAGAGTCGACGATGGATCGCAGTGTGTGCGGGAGGCGTGTGCCCCGTTGGGGCGCAGGGTAATGTCAAGTGAGGCTGCCCAACAGCATTCGTTTATTGCGTTCTTTCAGTCTTGTTAGTACCAGTAAAAGTTCGTTTTGTTGAATTCTTCGACACAGGTTCATCTTTGGCAGCGGGACGGCCCGCACTGCACAAGTTGCACATTGCGGGCTTAGAGGTAGTCAGTGTTTAATTTCTAGACGGAGCTGTCGACGAGTACGACGTGTGCACAGGAGAACAAGTGAAAGATATATCTGTTGATACGCAAAAGTTATTGGGGTAATTTGAAAAAGAATTAAGCGAAATAACGCCCTAGCTCACTTGTGACATCCGATGGAATGAAAATGGTATGCAACGCGGTGCTTCCTAGTATCGGTGGATTATGACAAAAGTACCCTTGAGGGTATCCTCACCATAGTAAAAAAAGCAAAAATAATTTTTCATTTCTTTTCTCCCAGAAATATCCGTATGTATGGCGCCCCACATGCAGAGAACTATCCAGCGTGCACTGCGCAGCCGTTTCTGAAATGTCGCACCGTCTTCTCTTACGAGACCCATGCTGCCACGTAAAGGTGATGAACAGCTACGTTCTCAACCCCAGTTTATGGAGTTTACGGTCCGTCCGTCAATGCACCATTCGGGGGAGGCGGGGCAGCTCTCAAAGAATGTAAGCTCTATTTTTACTTCTGAGCAGTCATACGATGACTTCCTGGCGAGAACCACACTGACTATATTACTTAATGAGCTAATAGACAATGAAGCCTAGGAAAGCATAGGGGAAGTTAATTGTGGTATTGTAATTGTGGAGTAAGTAGAAAGGAATTAAAGTGGACGAAAAGACAAATCTGCCTTCGGTGGGAACCGAACCCACGACCTTCGGATGACGCGTCCGACGCTCTACCGCTGAGCTACAAAGCTCAGCGGTAGAGCATTTTAAGCTTCATTGTCAGCTGGCTCGTTAAGTTGTTTCTAAAAAATAAAAAAACGAGCCCTTTACCTTTTCCCTTTCGTTACTGACTATATTAGCAATTTAAAATTCCATGCATAAAGTTAGGTACAGACGCTTTCGAGCATGTATAGTACTTATGACGCGAGAGTAGTATAAAAAACAGCGTCGTGTTCTCTTCGTTTTGTGCTCCTGGGCGGAACAAACAAGAAGGGGACGACCGGTCCGCCGCAGCATGCTCACTCGAGTCGGCGTACATAATTTCCTTATAGTGCCCCGTGCGACCGCGGGGTACTCTGGGATTGCTTGAAGAAGATCTATTTGACAGCCTAAGCCACTTCAGCGTTTCATTTCAGTGCCCCGTGAAGCGTCACTGTACGTGCGTTAGAAAAAGAGGAAAAAAAACGCGGTATCTTCACTCAAACACTCTAACTCAAACATTCTAACTCTAACTTCACTCTAACTCAAACCGCGGTAGCTTCACTCTTGGGTTCGAAGACTTGCGCAAACAAGCAAAGCTGACGGTCCCACCTAGCTTCGTCTCGGTTGGGGTGACTTCTCGCCAGGCGCGGCATCACAACCAACCGTAAAGAACACTCGGAGGTTAAATTATGGACGGGTTGTTTATTTTTTCATTGACAGTCATCCCCTTCTTAGTCGCTCGGTGGTGCGGCTCGCAGGCCCGAATCGTTCTGCCGACGCCTCTGCATATACAAACAGTGTTGCTCGTTTTCGCGGGCTCATAACTCCGGATCAGCGCATCACCAATGTTTCGCCGCCGCTTCACCGACGCGATACTCGGGGTCGATCCGAAGTCGTCTGACACACTCACGAGTACAGCGGTGACACAGCTTTCGCACCGCGCTTTTTCTTCTTGTGAGTGGCGCACTTCTTCGTTCGCCCCATCTTCATCAAAACGACCTGCTCGGCGCCGCTTCTCGACGCATTCTGTCGCCGCGCCGGCGACGTGGAGTTTTTATTACGAGGATCGGCGTGGTGACGTCACTTCCGCATCCGCAGCCGTGGCAAGGCTCCTCGCAGCAGGCAGCGTGCCGCGAAGACAGGCAAAGCTGTGGCGCTGCTGTTTTGCCACGGCGTCTGCTGAAACGCTTCCGCTTTTAGTCGTGGGCTGAAGGAATGAGAGCAAGGGAAGAGAGGTGTGATGAAACGCCTCCGCCTTTATGGATAGTGGGCTGGGGGTCACAAGCACATCATGAAAAAGAAGTGCGCGGGCAAATGCCGCACATTGGGTATTTCATAGAAGTGCACTTATTTCATGATTTCACGAGCTGTCACCTTTCGCCGGCTTAAAGAACTTCACTCTTATAAGGAGCACATTGACAAGGTAAAAACCACAAGTGGATTTGCGGAGAGCACAAAATAAATACAAACACGTAAGGTAGAGATCTGTCTCGTTGCGAAGGTTGGTTGCCTCTCTGAAAAATTTCTATCTCCCTCAGCAATGTGCTCGGCGTATCTTGCTTCATTTGTATACGTTGTGTGAGAAAGCAAGAGCCGAAACGGCATAAGAATGGCAGCCTTCCATTTTGAAGCTCCTATCTTCACTTCATGTCGTATAAGAAGCAGGACCTTGGTGAATGACGGGTGCGAATGAATTCGCCGAACGAAAGAAATAACGAATGTAATTGTGGTGGAAGCGAAAAGAGCGCCTCAAGATATATTTCGCTCGAAATTCAAGCAGACGGCGACCTGACGCCATACAGAAATTGATTTGCATATCACCCCCGCTCAGTGCAGAAAGCTTGTCTCCTTCCATCGCGGCTGAAATACGACGAAAGAAAAAGTTTAGGAGGGGGAGGGGGGGATGGTGAGTACTCTGCACTTCCCTCGTGTCTGTCACTGCACGCGTATCCGTATTTGCACCACGACTATGCTTCTTCTTTTTTTTTTTTTTTTGCTTCCATCCTTTCGTATGCAATGAGTGGGAAGTTTCGCATCTACAAGACGACCAATGTGTTCTTTTCCTACGTCCTTTCCTTGTTTATTTTCTGGTTGTTTATTTTTGTCGTGATCGCTCTAAGCCGAACACGTCAAGTTGTAGATGCTGTGTGTACATGTAGACGCTAAGCATCGTGTTTGCTTTTCCACCAACTCTTGTAAAAATAACAGTGGGTGCCATAGAAAGAAGATAAGCAACATAGAAAAAGAAATGTACCAGGCATTTCGAGCAGCAAGTCTTTTCACGTACAGAGCAGCGAAATTACAAATAAAGAAAAACTAGAACACACACGTTTCTGCACTGCATAATCAAATAAGATGCTTTGAAGAGCAAGAGTTCAAAATTCCGTGTGTGAACTCTGGATGTGCGTACATTAGATATCCTTTACATACGGGCAGTCTAATGTATGCAGTTTGACGCCGCGAGGTGAAGAAGTGCAGGAAGATCTACTAGCCGTTCGGGTATATAGATACCTGAAGACGCAATATCATTTGCCGCGCCGCGTGGCACACAGCTTCTTCGCAATATGCTCGTTGGCCGAATGCCTTTATGGGAGCAATGGAGCACGAAAGCGCTTGAGGAACAAACGTACAGTAATATCCTATTCACGGTGTTACGAAAACGAAAACGGCTTCCAAACAGAAGCGAAAAAGTAGCGCCTGCGTGGACGTACGGACATAACAGCGAAATTGGGCAGTTGGCCTCGCTTAAGGCAGTTGAGTTTTGGAGAATACCGCAAGGCCGATCAGCGATATGAAAAGGAAAATCAGCATCTACCAGTTTGTAGCACCAAGCTACAAGGAAATCCGTATGGATTTCTTAGAAATGAAGGGTCCTTGGTGGACGAAAAAAAATTCGTCCTGGTCCGGGGTTCGAATCCGTGGCCAACGCCTGTACGGGGCGCTCGCTTTGCCAATTAAGCTATGGCCAGGAGACTAGCAAGTGAGAGCGCGAGGGTGATTTGATCGACAACTTGGCCTCGTTTAATTCGAGCTCGTGGGGACCGATTGCACACTGCATGAAATCGCCGAACGTAATAGATTTCGTGGAGCTCTCAGCGACGAGTATGTTTTACACACACTGCCTGAACCAAAGCATGGCACTTTAGAGATCATCTCGATGAGCAGTTAAGCCCCGCTAAGCGTGGTATGCTTGTCTTTGCGGGAGGAATGTGCAGACCATGCTATATTTTTCTGTCCTATCAAGGTCCACCTAAGTTCCTGCTACGAAAGGTGCAAGTGACGTCGGGTTGCGTCGTGCTCTGCGCTCTAGCCTAAACGTAACTTGAACATTTATGTGTTTCGTCAGACGTAGTGAACATTAGCATTCCGAAGCGATACAGCCAGACGATCAGCGAACTTAAGCCGATTCCTCAGTTATGTGTGTGTATTCCTTGCGTAAGTACAATGCGCCGCTTCAAATAGCCGAGCTCAAAAACTACAATTATACTATGTCTCCCAGGCAATCATCTAAAAAATAACATTTTTATTGACTAAGTACCTCCCCCCAAAAATGAAGCACCCTACATTTTTCAGCACGCTTACAAACTACGACCCGCACGAACTCGCTACTGACGATATTGCTGACCCTCCCTAAATTGATATACTTGTCGGAACGTTGCAATAACGACAACACCTGCATTGTGTGACGTTCAGCCTGACCTTCGCTTTGCAGTGTTTAGCCTTTCACGTTTTGTTTCAGTAAACAATCCCGAGCTTCAAAATTTGGTTTGATGAGATAGGCGCACACTTGCACGATGTGAGCATGACGTGGCAAGAATTTCGCAAATACGTCTTGCAATAAGGAAGTTACAGGGGTAAGGACAACCTCTTTGTGGCCGCCTCAGCCGGTTTCGGATTTTTGCTCGGCCTCCCTACCCTTCTCCGCCGTAGAAAGGGGGTAGGCATAGCCCGATGTCATGGCTACGACCACTTCGGGAACGTGAGGCATCACCAAATCAGTGCTCCTCACCTGTACAGCGCGTCACCGAACGGCCAAGGCGCAACTTCTTAGTACCGGTTTAGATACAGAGTACTCTTTAGCGCAAAACGACAACACTAAACAGGCGACAGTACAATGGGCCTTGTTCTGCTGTCTGTTCTGTGTGGTCGTTTCGCGCTAAAAAGTACTGTGACTTCGCACCAACTAGCCTGCCAACGCATTGTGGTTTCGACCAGTCGACGAGCTCAGTGCTATGCCAAGTTCCCCTGTGCAAGGAATATTAAGGGGTGAAGAAGACTGGTCAAGCGCAGGAGAGTGACGCGGAATTCATCCTTTTTTTTGTTTTCTTTGTTTTCTACTGTGCGTTTGGCCGGCACCGTAGCTTAAGACCGCAATGTAGACGTAGGAAGGGGACAGATCGGGACGAACGTCAACATATCAAGGGTGAGGGGAATGGGAATCGCACAGGCACCGAGGTGACAAGAAGCCCGATACCACTCTCCAACGGCGGCTCTTAGCACGCGGTACATATCGTAAATAACCCAATCAGCAGTTATGGCGTTGCTGCTTGCGGTCTATTTGCACACAGACGTTTATCCTACTCGTAACAATAGCTGAATGCCAAACAGTTCGGCATAGGCAAATTTCATGCTGGCTGCTTCGCATGACATCGATTGCCACAAAGCGTGGGATCTGCTCGACTTTTTTTTTTATTTTTGCCATTCTCCTTTAGTTATCCGCCATTTCTGCGCGCTCTTCTTTCCCCTTCCTCCTAGCAGAGGACAGCAAGCCAGAAGTTTCTCTCCCGGCTTTCCTCAGGAATAATCGGAAGAGAAACTTCTGGCTTGCAAGAAAAAGTTTCTTTGGCGGTTTTCCTTGAACATAACCGAACGGAGAAGGACAAAAACTCCCTAATTACTCTCTCTCTCTCTCTGTTCCTCTCTCTCCCCGCTTTGCTTGCTTGAGGAAGACAGGACCGTATCGAGCCTCGAATTTATTTCATCGGCAGAAAAACTAGAACATAACTCCCCCCTCCTAATTGTTCCGTCATTTGTGCACTGACGTCATACAGCGACATTGTGACGAGTAAGCGTTTGTGCATAGAAAACAATACTTGTTTGGCTTCGGAGGTCTTGTTACGATAAACCATGAGATGAAGCTTTAGAAAGGGGGGGGGGGGGGGCATGTTTACTGATCAGATGAGAGCACTACACATATTACATGGCACACCAGCGTTCGCAGTGTGCATTCGTGTGCGTGTGTATCAAGAATGTGGACAGAGTGTACAGTGAACATTTGCGAAGTCACGAAGTTAAACATGTTATCCGTGGTGGCACATTTCATTAGTGCTCTTGCTGTTATCTGCTATCACCGGTGAAAGTACACCTAGTACACAGGCGTTGCCATTGTGTACGCGTGAAATTGGATACAGCGTCGTTATTTTTTTTTTTGCTTTTATTTTTTTGGTCTGCAGCATGCACCCTCGAAAATTGCACCGTGCACACTCTGCAGGCGCACCCATAACACTCTTTGCGAAGGCCGCATACGGGAGCACTAATTGCTTTTTCTCGGCTTTGTGTAATTAAGCTGCTTGAACCGGAATCATAAGTAAATAAATAAAAAGAATATGATTATAAGAGCCTGAAATCTCAAGTTACCGTGTGATTTCGCTACGTTCCCTCGTTTTTCTTTTTTTGCTTTGTTAGTACAACGTGGTAGTTAGCTAAAGAGACACGTGACGAAAGGAAAAACAATCCTCTTCATTTTTGCCATAACACTGAGAGCACTTCCTGGAAAATAAATTAAAGAATCGGGGTATAAAGATGAGTGCGCGCGCGAATAAATATGAGTGCGAAAAGTGGTTAGAGTAACGATATGATTGGGTCAAGAAAAAATCGCGCATAAACAGCCCAAACGTTCCTCTCCGCATATTTTCGCCCGTCAGCGTGTGTCCATCGATGCAATGCGTATAACGGCGCGACGGGGAGATTGGCAAGGGCGAAAAATTATCAGACTCCGGCTAACGAGATTTGCGCCGCGCTGTGGACGCTTCGCGCACTGGAACCCGCGGGATTTGTAAATCGCGTAGTCGCCGCTATCAGCCGCGATAAGGAAAGAAAATAAGCGACCACAGCGACTATCGGCCACATCTGCCCCAAAGAGGAATGTAAAATGAGGGGAGGCATAATTTATGATCCGCAGACGTTTCCATCGCCACGACGAAATAAAAGAAACGCGGTATACGCACACTTATGAATGCGAACCGTGCAGCCTGCGGATCATGCATGTAAGCAGCTATACCTTCCAACATTGCCGAAGCTGTTGACGGCAAAAAGAAGATAGAAAAGGCGGCACTCACAAAAGCCGTTCCCCGTCGTCGTAGTGTGATAGAACCCTGAACAAAGCGTCCAAGAATTCACTGGTTCTCTTCGATCGCATCGTTGCGGCGGGCATTCTCAGGAAATTTAATTAGGGGCGGCCGATATGGCGCGTTGCCGGGTTAAGCCCTTCGCTCCTCTGTATTTCGCACGCGGTCGCGCACCGAACTAGCCGCCTTTTTTTTTTTCTGCCCCCCACCCCCCATCTCTGTCTCTCTTGCTGCTAGTGCTAGTCCTACCACCCTTGTTTTTATGGCGTACTTCACTCAGGGCCGCGGCGTATTTTTTTTTCTTTTCTCTCTTCCTTTTTATTGTTATTTCCTTCCCGGCTCACGCTCGGGCTAAGCTGTTAAAGCGCCATTTTCAATGTGTGTACGTGCATTGGCCACCGAAGCCCTTCCGAGCCGCGCAAGCGGGCGGCCGAATACTCTCTCGATTCAATTAGCCAAATGGGCGTGCTGCTTCGGCACGCGGGAACTTTGGCGCTAAGCGCGCGCGCTGCTCGGCCACGCTGACGAACTCGATCGTTCGGCACTGCGAAGCTCCGCGACGCCATCATTCCGTGCCATAGCGACCGTGTCGGCGTTTCCCTCCTGTCGTCCCTCACGCCATCTCATCCGAGCGTTGTCCACCGAGACACGGTTACGGATTGGCGCTCGAAGAGGATGCGTCGCATCATTCCTGAGAAGGGAACGCGCGCAGATCAATTTTGGACGTATATATATATGTCGTCGGCCCCACTCGCGAAAAGTACAGCTGCCGGTGTGTCGCGCGTTCCACGATAAGCGCGACCGGGGAGATGTGTCTTCACGTCGTCAATTCAGTCACAAATCATCGTCTCTTTAAAGCTAGGTCATTATCCGTATGGTGCAACCAAAGGCTTTTCAAGCGCGATAATATGCGAATGCTACAGAGACACATTGTTTTGCACGTGCGCCCCCAGGCACTTAACTTTTATGGGAGAGGTTGACAACGACAAACGTATTGTCTTGTAATGTGAATCTTGGAATACGAAGTATTCGGAGACACATACAAATGAGTGAAAAGTAAAGAGAGTAAGGGAAACAGAAGCCTCTAGTCACCTACTCTACGCTAAAGGAAACGGAAAAAGAATGATGGGAAGAAAATCGGAGAGGAGCAGTAGATGATTGAAGAAAATAATAGAGGACGTGAGGAACGGGGCACTTTAACAGTTCCTTTTACGGGCCAATGCCAAGTAAAAAATTCAGCAATACCGTATCCGACTTCAGATGTGACGACTGTTTAGATCGGTATTCTAAGTTTGTCTGTTGCGAAAACGTCTGGCCGTCGAGCAGAGCCACCACCACTACAAGCGCTCACCTGTGCGCCTTGTAGCGGTGACAGCGACAAATAAAGGATATTAAAGAAACATCAGAGGGACATGGCCAACATCAAGAAAGCGTCGAACGCCCTGGTCGAACACGCTGAGAATCACGGTCATTCTATCGATTGGGATAACGGCGCTATAATAAGCAAGGAAAAGAATTCGACCACGAGACCACTTTTGGAATCCGTGTTTGTTCAGACTACCGAGGACACTATGGAGAGGACAGACGACAATCTACCTGCAAGTTACATCCGTTGATTACGTCACAACTTAGAATAAATAAGTGACTTACGGCTCTTGCCTGCTTAGTGTGATAAAGGAACCCGTACGGGTCCCGAAACGTCTCTGTGTTTTTCACCTTGACTTGGTCAGTGACGAACCACATCTTCATCCTCATCATGATGCCTGACCAGATGAACTTTCGTCGAATTCTCGACAATAAATAACATGTTCGGTAGTTTTCTTGTTAGCGCAGCGATTGCAAGCTGCACTTTCCACTCCATGGGGAAGCCAAACATTATGAGGCCCGCGTGTAAGACGAAGCGCACTCGCAGCGTAAGGTCAAGTACCGATTCCTCAGTCAAGAGTCCGTCTAAAACTGAGGACGACTACTCCCACAAGTGCGGAGCGTATGAAGTAGTGGTCACTGTCCAAGCATTGATCGAAATACTGTCATGTGTGCTTTGTGGTCTGAAAAATACGCTTTGAAGGACGCGCATTCTGAGACTGCAGGAACTTTGCTGTTCGTAAACACAAATTCCAGGTAAGGCTAATGCAAGATCATGGCAAACAAGAGTCGGTAGTTTTCGCGCAAGTAGCACAAACAACACGGAGTGCGCGGATACGGGCGCAATAGCAGACCACACGAAGAGGCATGTGCCTTCCTCTCATAACAGCGATGGGTGAAGTACAGTTACCTCTGTGTTGGTCTATGTAGCTACGCCTGCACACGTGACTACACATACATCACGCATACGCACGTGACTTGTGCCAAAGGACGTGCCTCAAGGGTTTTTCTACCGAGAAGCTGTAGAAAGCAGCTTCAATAGTGGCATAAATCAGAGAAGTTTTGTGCCACAATGAGCACCCCGAACCGAGCCAATTAAAGTTGTCCGGAGTATGAAACCTCTCTAATTTAACAACTTCATGTGATGGTGGACTGACCTCTGAATCATGTAGCGGTTTCTTCGACGTGCCTACTTCTGTATGTTATAATTCGCAATAAACGATAGGAATACCCGCGTGTCCCTTTGAGCGTGACCCCCGCTCAAAGGGACAGGGTTAGATCCCAGCAAAATCTCGTTTTTTAATTTCTTTTAGCGGCGGCAATCACAAACGGCGGCGACAGATGACATCGCCACCCAAAACGCCTATTTGAGTGAGTGTATATATAAATGAAAACGCCCAAGAAAAATGACCTAAAGATCATTTTTGCCCGGTTCCAGGATTGAGAATCGCACACGCGACCTCTCAGTTTTCACGGGCGCTCCTCAAACAACTCTAACACAGAAACGAGAGAGAGAGAGAGAGAGAGAGAGAGAGATCTATATTGAAAGGCAGAGAATTTAGCCGGCGTTGAAATATCGCTGACATGCTACTCTCCGTGGGGAGGGAGTTTGGGTAGAGAGAAAGACGAGTAGAAAGAAGTGCAAGAGACATTGAAAAAGAAAAGAAGAGAAAAGAAAAATAAATTGGGCTTTGTGTTTCTGACTGTAATGACTAATCGCGTCCAACAATATTATTTAAAGTTTGCATCATCCTTCAGTGAGGTGATAGGATGCGTTGCATGATGGGTGAGTGATGGTGACGATGGAGATAAAATTAAGGTCTATCGAGTTGGCCAGTACATTGTAAATATGTAAATAAAAAGTCCATCGCACAGAAACGGCTTCTGTGCAAGCGCGTAGGTATTTATACGCAACGCTTGAAGCTGACAACGTGCCAGAAATTAGAATATCTGAGCTGCCTTTTACCGAAAGGCCCATGTTTACACGTTGATCACAAGATGTTGCCGTGTTCTCGCAGCGTTGTTCGCGAGGGCCAGTGACAATGTTTCTCTGCGTAGCAGTACGGCCGACGAGTTTCAGAGAAAGGCTAGTCACGCTGAACGAAAAGCGCTCTTGCATGCGTGTCCACGCTGCAGAAGCTGGAATAAATGTGAAGATGCGTGTTAGGCACACTGTGTCTTAACGCCGCTTAGGATCCCGCAGTTCGATGGCTCATAGAGGAAGCCCATTGCCCCTAAAGCTGCTGGTCACAATGAGTATAATAATCCATGCGTTGCTATCGCTTTAACTGTTTCGTCCTTTAAGCGAAATTGAGAATTTTATTTATTTATTTATTTATTTATTTATTTATTTATTTATTTATTTATTTATTTATTTATATTCCCATGAAGGCACTGGCGCGGATGAAAAGCAGCAAGCCAGTGGTTGTAAATGTAGCACGTATAGACAAAAATAGATGTGTAGGCGGAGTAATATATATAACAAAATGATTTAAAAAAGGACACCTGCGCGAGAAGCGCAAGACATCGTAAAGGGATCAGAAAACGTCGTTACAGTTAAGCTGACAGATTCTTCCAATGGCTTCATAACAGTCTTCAATGCATTTTCCAAAAGAATTGGATATCAGGTGTTTGTTACGTATCATCATCATCAGCAGCAGCAGCAACAGCGTCATCATCACTGGAGGACTCAGGCCTCTCCCAACGATGTTCAATTTGTCCCATCCTTGGGGGTGTTGCTTCCACTTTATGCCTGCGAAGTTCTTAGTTTGATCGTCCCATCCAACCTCTCGCCTGCCTCTGTTGCGTTTTCCTTCTGTTCGTATCCATTCCGCCGTTCTTGCTGTGGATCTGTTATCTGCCATCCGCATGAAATGCCCTACCTAGGTCCACTTCTTTCTTTTAAATAATATAAGAGTATGAGCTACTCCTGTGTGTTCTCTGATCCATTCCGCTCGCTTTCTATTTTTTAGCGTAACAGCTAAGGCTTTTCGTTCCATTGCACGCTGCGTGCTCCCTAATTTCATCTGGAGTTTCTTCGTTATCCTCCAGGTTTGTGCGCCGTACGTTAATAACGGGAGAATGCAGTGGCTAAATACTTTTCGCTTTAGCGACAGCGGTAAGTTTCCGGTCATGATTTGGGAATGTCATCCGTATGCGCTCCAGCCCATCCTTGTTCTACGGAGAATTTCCTTTTCATGGGCAGGTTCCCGTTAATAATTGCACTAGATATAGGTATTCGCTCACACGTTCTAAAGGCTGATTGCCAATTTTATATCGCTGTCTGTTAGCTAGGCTGTTGAGAATAGTTTTGCTGTTTTTCCTATTCATATTGAGTCCTATTTTAACAATTTCCTGGTTTATGTCATTAATCATGGTTTGTAATTCATCACCGTCATTGCTCAAGAGCTCAATGTCATCTGCAGACCTTAACTTGCTAAGATATTCTCCGTATATCCTAATTGCCCTTTCTTACAAGTCTAGACGTTTCAACACTTCCTCTAAACATGCAGTTAATAACATCGCGGAGATTGTATCTCCATGTCTAACCTCTCTCTTGGTCAGAATTTTTCTGCTCCTTTCATGTAGGAGTAGTGTGGCTGTGCTATCTTTGTATACGTTACTGATGGTTTGCATTTATACGTCAGGTACCCCTTGTCGACGTAAAGGTTCTAGGACCGCTTGTATTGCTATTGGATCCAATGTTTTCTCGTAGTCTATGAAGGTCATATGCAGGGGTTCGTTATATGCAGAGAACTTCTCAATTATTAGGATGACAGCATGGCTGTGTTCCATTGTTGAGTAACCTTTCCCAAAAGGAGCTTGTTCTTTTGGCTGGTTGAAGTCGAGTGTTTCTCTGATGCCAGAATAAATTACTTCCGAAATCAGTTTATGCATTTCTGGGGAGCAGCCAAAGTGGTCTGTAATTCTCTTAAATTTTGTGTCACCTTTCTTGTGTATTAGGATTATATTAGCATTTTTCCATCTGACCGGTATGCTAGATGTCTTGATACCTTTCGTGAAGAGCGACGCAAGTTTCCGAAGTCAAATATCTCATCCGTCGCTGATCAAGTCGGCTGTTATGACGTCTTCACCTGCTGCCTTACCGCGGGACATGCCTTCGACGGCTTTTCTGACTTCGTCAGTATAGAGTTGTACGTGGAACCCGAGCGTTCTCGTCCGGTTTAGTTTGTACTTAGGTTACATGATCTGTTTAACAGCTGTAGGGAAGAAATATTCTACTATCCTCACAATAACGTTAAGTTTGGTGATAATATTACCCTGTTTATCTTTTAAAGCATGCATTTTGTTTTCTCCTAGATGCAGTTTCTTTTTGGCCTATTTAATGGTGGAACCTTTCCCTACTGCTCTACTTTAAAGCTAAGCATTTGTTGGCGAACTAGAATCACTTTGACCGTATCTATCTATCTATCTATCTATCTATCTATCTATCTATCTATCTATCTATCTATCTATCTAGCCGCCTACGCCTCGGTGCTGCCCTGGTCGTCTCGTTCCGCTTTTATACCTCAACATTCGGATGGTAGGGTATAAATGTATGACGAACATGCATGATTGATCTCTACATCTCTAAAGCGACATACTTGTCATACGTCATGATTAACGATGCTGGAATCACGTATGGCTCAAACCCGTAGTGTTCGGCCCATGGTATACAGGTATGCGCCACATATGTTTAAATTTTATACAGGCTGTCATTCAAGGAGCATCTAAAGTATGCATTTCTAATATTATTGAAAAAAAAAACTCAAAAGAAAGATAGGCATATCGTTTGTTATAGCTCGCGATTGGAATGCAGAAACAAGCACACATACACAGACGAACGCACTGCGATTTCCGAAGGCAACTATCCCAAGCGGTGGAAGGTAGGAATAGAACCAGGGCCGACGAGCTGTCAATCAGGCACGATACTAATAGGCCATGCGGCTCCTTCCACAGGTCACATGTAGTAAATAAACCTACTGCGCCAGCGCGTCTGATGATGGTGCTTCTGCAGCGTCTGTCGCCCTTCTAGTGCGTGTTAAGCGCTACCATAGCAATGTAATAAATAATTAATTCTTGTGTTGTTCTATCACTTCGCGTGCTTGTGCCCAACTTGCTCGAATCCGTAGGAATATTTCAACGAACATCGCTTATGACACGCATATCCTGGCCGCGGCGGCTGCATTTCGATGGGGGCGAAATGTTGAGGCCCATGTAGACTGCGATACAAGTGCACGTTATGGAACCTCAGACTGTGGTAATTTGCGCAGCCCTTGACCGCGACATCTCTCGTAATCATATCGTCGTTTTATAGGCAAAACATCAGAAATCAATCAATCAACATCAATGACACCCACATCAGCTCATCGTGGCGTGCGCATCTTTTCAACAAATCAGACGTCTCTGCACTGACATGAGTGCCAACGTTACGTCGCACCATGAGGTACTACGCAGTCGCCACGGTGCTGTGGACGTTTCTGTTAGCCCACGTTTAGCATTAAACCACTCATGCTCTTTTCGCAGACGTTCATCTTATTCGTAACACTTGCCTGAATGCCAAAAGCATTCGTCATGGGCAATTTTCCCGATTTCTGCTTCGCATGACACCGGTCCCCACAAGGCGCGGGACTCGCAAGCTTTCTTTCATGTTGAAGTACCTTGCATCTCTTTGCCTAGCTTTACTGATCAGATTTGATAGTTCTGCAAGTTCTCTTTTATCTGCTCCCGCAGTCACTTTCATCTGCTCGCGTTTCTTCGTTAGGTCTTTAGTAGTTTGGGATAACAAGCTTACATCTCTCGCCTTGTTCTACCTCCGATTTCCGTTGGTGTTTCGAAGATCGCTTTCGTTGCGGTTTTGTTTACTGCTTCTATATCTTCATCGTTTTGGTCTGAGACTTCGAATTTGTTTTGCACGGCAATTTTAAATTCTTCGTTCTTTGCTTCGCTGACGTCTATGCCTGCGTTTTTTCTAGCAACCACTTGAGTTCTTATTTTTTTAGATTAATTACAACTTCACCCTTACTAATCTGTGATCGCTACATTTTATCTTGCGTACTACTTCTGTGTCTTGAACTATGCCGGGATGCTCGCCACATCATAAAACCAATTTCTTTTTTGGTTTCCCCTCTAGGGCTTTTCCATGCCAACTTTTTATTACTATGCTTCAATTTATTCTAGCCATTGAATATGGGCAAAGTGACTTAGAACATATATACGACGATGTCATAGCGGTATATGTTCACGTCATGCTGTTGGTTTCGCCGGGCTGGACCAAACGGGACTGGATGAACGCATATGCGGGAGGAAGCCCTCTATAATGGTACGTTTTGTGCAAAAAACAGTGAAGCTGGTTTCGCGCATGCGAAATCTAGTGAACAAGTGATCTGGGCCATGGGTGTCAACTTCACTGTCACTAGCTGTCATGTGGCAAAGTCATTATTCACTAGCACTGTCATGTAGATGGGGGCTGAGGGGAAGGATTTGTTGTTGTTGCTGTTGTCATGTGGGGTTTAACGTCCCAAAACCAGCTCTGATTATGAGAGATGCCGTAGTGGAGGGCTCCGGAAATTTCGACCACCTGGGGGTTCTTTAACGTGCACTGACATCGCACAGCACACGGGCCTCAACATTTCGCCTCCATCGAAATGCAACCGCCGCGGCCGGTATTCGATCCCGCGACCCTCGGATCTATAGCCGAGTACCATAGCCACTAGACCACCGTGGTGGGGCAGGGAAGGATTTGTGTAGTGGGTGGAGAGCAAGTGCGGATACCCTCTTTCGTTTCTGCGCTACCTGGGACTATCTTTTTATTTCTCTTTCTTTTTCTTCACTATCACTAGATGTAGCATAGACACTGTCACTATCGCTGTCATGTAGCAGTAAGCTGAGGGCAAGAGTGAAATTCTTTCTTTCTGTGAACGGATAGGGCGATTCTGTACGCGTCTCTCAGCCATATCTATTAACGAGGCCTGGTATGGGTTAAAAGTGGATGAAGAGCATTTCAGGTAAATGTGGACGCATGTTGTGTATCACGAATGTCTGAGTGAAGCTATAGCAAAGCAAAACATTACATTTAAGCGGACAAAGGTACGAGTTCCATGTAGCACGTTGTACGGGTTCTTTTATATTCTGTCCAGTATGTAAGATAAGGAAGGGCTGTCTTCAGCGCGAAGGTCCAAATGGCTTTGCATTGGTTCACGTTGAATAGCCCCGCAGCTCTATTCCTCGTAAACGCCACGTCGTTACAGGTTATTTCGTCAGGATTTATTTGTTCCGAATCCGTCACGTATAGAAGTAGCAGAGATACGTCGCCCGTTTAGTGCACTATTCCTCTTTCAATGTGAAGACAAGCGCGCATGAAGCTATATTGAGGGCGCACTGGCTGTCCCTACAGGATCATACAAACGGGGAACCGTCACCTACTACGACTCGTTTACGAGACGCAGCACAAGAAGCGACGCGCAACTGTCGTTCTCAATGTCTGGCCGTGCTCCGTGAGTACCTGGTGCGCAGCGTCCTTGTACTGCGTCCGCTTGGCCAATGCATAGTATCTCTCTACGGCGCGGTTTCAGCGATGTAAATTCGCTAAATTAGGGGTGTTTGGAAAGGTATCCAGCCCACTAGGCTCATAGGAGAGAGCAAACCTGCACTGGCAGGCGTACATACCGATGGAGCTGGAAACTACGATGTGCATAGGCAATTACTGTTGTAGGTAGGTAAAGGTGTCATAGTCATTATTGTCGTAGTTGATGCTGTCATACTGTCGTAATACGTTAAGGGTGACCGGTTGGGGTACGCGGTGTATATGAAACAGTGCGGATGCAGTACGCCGCACGTCGTCTCACACAAATAAGTCAGAAAACAAGACATTACGCCATTTCGATGGAGGTGAAATGTCGAGGCCCATGTGCTGTGCGATGTCAGTGCACGTTAAATAACCCCAGGTGGTCGACATTCCCGGAGCTCTCCACTGCGGCGTCTCTCATAATCAGAGGTGGTTTTGGGACGTTAAGCCCCACAAGTGAATCATCAAAACATTACGCCGGCAACCGCCGATTCAGATGTGAGGCATATAGATGAATACTTTTTCTGTGTTTTTAAACGATTGATAAGCACATATGAAAAATAGAACTCAAAAGAAACAATCCAAATATTACCGAGGATGTTATCGCCATCATGAAATCAGCCAACAGTTGTGTCCCTCCCTTCGACTAAATACAGTTAGCCTCTTCAACTAGCACTTTTTCCAAGGAAGAGCGGATGGTCTTGGCTGTGCTTGAGACTCAGTTGTACATTTCAGGCTCGTTCAGTGTAATATTATTTGGCATACGTATTTGCAGCAGCCCTCATCCCGAGTTAACGGCGCTTTCTGGCCTCATTGAAATAGTATTGCAGGCCCCTTTAAGGTTAACTTACCATGCATGGCGCAAGTGACAGACGCTGTTTAACTCATTCTAGATTTATATAATTTCCGAAATGATAGTTGTTCTGCCTTAGACAACGTAGTAATGCGTGGATAAGCTATAACTGTGACAATATGTTACTAGGTAGGCCATTTATTAATAATAAAAAATAAAATATGGCAAGGACAAATCATTGTGCCACAGCTATCTCTACTGGGGTCCCGCACCACTGGAGCCACTAGGGTTAGCAAACTGAACGCAAAATAAAAGGAACGTGCTAATCGGCTCTATTATTCCAGGGTCGATATTAAGAACACTTCCTTTATGCTAGCCCACTAAATGGTTAGCTTTGTCAAATATTAGAGAAAAATAAAGAAAGCTGCAGTCAGCTAGAAACCCGTTGCGAAGATATGCGTGCATAACTCGCGTGAAAGTTCTCACGTGTGTATCACAAGAGAAGTATTTGTGGAACCTGCCCTTAGCATTACTGAAGAAATTACTGTCATCGCGAAGTTCTATAGATGTGAAAAAAAAAATATCACACGCTCTGTTACTTTACAAAGTACTGAAGTAAAAAAAAAGATAGGTACGGAAATAAATGGATTATTGCTCCGAATTTCCCTAATGGAGCATATTCTTGGCTACTGTGCAATCACCAGGCAAGTTAGCAGATTCATGTTGCTCCTCCATGCCCACAGCTGGTTGCTGCAGCAACGAATCGGCTGTGCTGCAAATAAGCGTGGGAAAGCAGGCACCCACGCACAGCAAGTATGGGCTCGACATTTGTATCTTCCTAAGAAGACACAATTTCTAGTGCGCGAAACGAACACGCGCGTGGAACAAACGCACAAACACGCAAATGGCACCAACTTGCCCCAAAACAAGTGTTTTTAAAGTATCCCTGTGTCACGACTCTCTTTACTGAACTGGCTCGTCGGTAATTTCTTCCGGTGTGGCGCGGTATATTAATGCGATTGTCTCCGACAAAAAAAAAAAAAACCTCCCTTAAATTCTCTGCAGAGCCTCATGCAGGAGTCAACGCTTTCGTGCCACACAAAAAGACAGATGCGAGAAGGACAGTCGCGTGACGAAGTTGGCCGTGCCACCTTCAAAAGAAAGAGTCACGGTGCATCACAGGCGATGGTTATTCACAATGGATGGGATGCAAGGCAAGAAAAAAAAAGGACCAACGAATGAACAGGGCAACGCTTTCGTTTTCTCCGAGACAATGCCAGTTCTCTGCTTTTCGTGAATCTTTTAGCCTACCCTAAGGCCATAGCGAAGTGACAATGATAAATGAGCTCTCCTGTTAGTCTCGCAACGGTAGGGAGGCGTGCGACGTAGTATCGGCCGCCGGCGCTCACCAGTAAAGCTCGGCCAAATGAACCTACACGGTTGGTAATCACGAGCACGGAATTCAAAATCTCGTTTCGTTTCTCGCTTCACTAAACCCTAGGTTGTCTAGAAGCTCGTAGAGTATGCTTACGGACTCCGTGCTCTTACATACCCTCCCCCCCCCCCCCCTTTTTTTTTTCTTTCTCCATGTGTGTCCGCTCCATGGGTAGCTTTCTTTAACGTTACTTTGTTCCATGTATCACTATATGCATAGCTTTAATCAAGCACGAAGTGAATAAGTTGTTTCCTGCCGTTTTATTTTTCTGTTAAATAAGGAGCGCAGTGCAAGAAGGGATGAATCAAAAGCGTTACGTAACACAGGCCTCCTCATTTTTCTTTATCCCAGTAGACAAGCCGGGATGTCAAAGGTATGGACATTGTAACCCCAGCGAGCTGCTGATCGGAAAATTGCGAGCTTGAATAATATGTTGGCATTAACTTGGTGCGCAAATGAAAAAAAAAAAGACATCTCTGCGCTAAGGTTTCGATGCACGCTGAAACAACGCGAGCTGGTCAGAATGACGCCGCAGGCTTTCGTGCTGCACGTGCTACGCTCGAGGTGAATACGTACAACCAGGAGTACAACGTCGCTATACGCGATCTGTTCGGCACAGAGCCTCAACTCTTATCGAATTGATTACAACATGAGCGATGGTTTGCGTATTCGTTAAAACCGGTGTGGTATATAGCCTCGCCGCATGATGGCATCCTGTCCACGGCGGCTGAATTTCGACTGGAGCGATGTGCAAGATATATATATATATATATATATATATATATATATATATATATATATATATATATATATATATATATATATAACAGAACTGACGATGCGCCTCTTAGAGAACGACGGTTTATTACATCAACGTCAATGAAAGTGAAACTGAAACTGAAACTGAACTGAAACGTTTCGGTCGGGCTCCGACCGAAACGTTGATGTAATAAACCGTCGTTCTCTAAGAGGCGCATCGTCAATTCTGTTATAAACTAGCGGCAACCCAAGCTATTTTTGCATATACAGTCTATATATATATATATATATATATATATATATATATATATATATATATATATATATATATATATATATGTGTGTGTGTGTGTGTGTGTGTGTGTGTGTGTGTGTGTGTGTGTGTGTGTGTATACGCGTGCGTTTGTGTGTAGTGACTAGCAATACTTTTACTTTTTCATCGGAGGCTACTATTACCTAATCGTTCTTAATTATTAAACTGTTTCTTTATTACTAACACTACCCCTAGCAATATTGAAGTTGTTCACCAGGCGACTCAAGTATACGTTCGAAATCAAGCATTCATTTTGCGATGTAATGTACTATGACAGCTTCCTTTGCCTAGAAAGAGCCAAATCATGCGAAGCACGCTAAATACTACACGCGCTCACGAGCTGCTGCTAATAAAGTCCTTCCCAGCGAAGTTTGATGGGCACACATGGCAGCGTTCGTTAATCTCTGCCTAGTACAGGGCTTCACACTTTACGATGGGCACGTCGTGAATACTAGCCGCTGACTAATTGATGAGCACGGCGCAGTCGATCATGGTTGAGGAGGGAAGGGAGATGCTGGAATTTATAAGGGGGGCAACCGTGATGGTGCACATACGACTATCCATTCTAGCTCTCCTCGAGTTCTGTAGGCACCTGGCCATCGAAGGTAGAGGCTAGACGCCGTACAACTGAATGCGAAATATTGTTCCGTGATGGTCCCCCCTGATTGGTCAGTTCTTCCTGGACTGGATGAATCCTGCTTGGGATGCTTCACATTTTTAACTGTTTGCATACGCATGCGACTACCTGTGCAGTTGGCATGATTTCTGTGGACCTCTTAGTTGGTTTGTACTGAACCTTGGTCAGGGCTAGCTGTGACACTCTGTGTCAAACTAACGCATAATGTTGTGGCTTCCTAGGGCTCAGAATAAACAACCCGAATGAAATCGCTACGCCAGAATGCGCGTGAAGCTCGAAGGCTATAGGAATAGGAAGAGTGATGCTTTCATCTAGTACCAGCGAACACGTTGCCGACAGGGTCGTTACTGTCAACACTCAGTCGAGCGCAATTTATTGAGGACAATTACTTTAGATTCTTTTGAAACGGCGTACGGCCATTACAAAGGAAAAAGAGCCTCGCGCAGTTTCAATTCTCCTTTTTTTACCGAAGTCTTTCTGTGACACCTGCTGTCAAAGGAACATAGTACGTGTATTGTAAGCGCAACTTCTCTCTTTCCTTTTTTTTATCCTTTCTTTAACGATTGCTCTGAACCTCAGCGTTTATTTGCGTCGCAACGCAAAGGTCTCGTTTGTTAACGACAGTATTTGTGCCAAAGTGTTGTGACGAAAGACCGGCGCTCGTTACGTCACTGAAAAAAAGGTCACACGTGGTCACTGCAAGAGAGCAGCAGTAAAATGCGGTTCGTCGATGTTGGGACCGGAGAAAAAG
The DNA here is from genome assembly GCA_013339685.2 of Hyalomma asiaticum. Classification (NCBI taxonomy): domain Eukaryota; kingdom Metazoa; phylum Arthropoda; class Arachnida; order Ixodida; family Ixodidae; genus Hyalomma; species Hyalomma asiaticum. The sequence goes on along the minus strand of CM023481.1, from coordinate 18,009,975 downwards.
TCCTTGCGAACAGGCGGTTCAGCAGTCGAAACTTGCGTTTAATATCATCTCGGCTTCTACCGAGAACGAATACCCCATGCGAGGAAAATTGGCTTTACTTTTTGATAAGCATATTTCAACGACGTTCCTCGAGTGTCTCTCAGATCCATCTCAGATCCAGTTACCCTATGTCAAGTTAGTATTCGGTTTATTTTTTTTTTCGCTGTCACCATTTCACTGACTCCGAAAAATCATCGAGCAAACCGTGGCAAGTTTGGGCTGTCATGGCATTTGCGCGGCAGAGACGAGAAGAGCCTTTCGAGCGACCGGAAAGTGTCAACATGACGAAGCATGACAAACGATATCTGCGGCATCCAAAAGACCCCATTTTAAATGCGGAATATTTCTTGGCGAGCTATAGAGGCACCTTTGGCGTATCAGTACGCCTACCCAAGTCGCTTAGGCCTTGGCGCTCTCCTAGCCGCCTCGTTCATCTGACGTGTACCAAAATTGGCACGAGGTCAGTATGTGACGAAAAGGAATGATATGCTGTCCCATGAATTTTATAATATGCAGGTCATGCATCTCATGAAATACATGAGAATGTATGATCATGTTGACGTGGTGGTCACTTTGTTGCCTTCCGATATAACAGAATGTGCGCCACATGATATGTGCTTATGACAAACACGAATGACATGAATGTTTATGACACGAGTACCAGCGACGTCTTGACGGACTCAACTCACATAATATATACGTGTGAAGCCGTCGTTGTCATTTTATTAACACGAAATACAGTAGAGGGCGCGTTCATTGCAAACACGCAGTAGTAAAAGGCATGAAATGTCGCGAGTGAAAAGACACACATGTCAGGACAAATAAGAAAAGACATGTCATGACAACATCTTCTATAGCTAAGGCATGTCTCAATAAGCATGACATAACAGAAGTACATAACATAATGTATAACCTGCAATACGTACAGCCTATATACCCCGTTGAGTACATAACATAATGTAAAAGCCGCAATGTGTACAGCCTATACTCACGTTAAACCAATGCCGACGTTTGGCTACTGCTGTGTTACAGTACGCCGTGCCGGTAAACTGATCACCACCACTGAATAATGTTCGCCAGCGCTTGCTAATATTATTTAGTGGTGACTGACTGTTATTTCGGTTTGGATAGTCTGTTAATATCAGATAAAGGTGGCTACTTGGCGGCTGCTGGCCAACACTGCATAATTTTGGATGACTGATATGCTCATGTTTCTTGGTAATGGCTAAGTGTTGGCTAACTTTAGAACAGTGCTAGGAGTGCCAGCTATTCCTGGCTAGTGTGTGTTGATTTCGGCAAATGGTGGTTGATATCGGCTACCACTGGCTAACGTTTGGCAACCGTGGGCTACTGTGCCTAGTCCTCAATAGTCTTTCCTAAACCTTGATTACATTGGTTAACTGTTACGAAGTTGCCTAGAATCGGATAGTGTTGGCTAGAAAAGCTATTGCTGTTCAACTGTCGGCTAGAGTTGGCTGAATCTTTGCCAGTACTTGCTAACACTCTCTGCATAGGCTACCACAGGCAAAACTGGCTGACTCCCGCATATAGCGTCGATTCGCACAGTTCGGGACATATACTGGCTTATTTCTCTCGTTTCAGCACTAAATAAGCGCCACTCAAACTTTATAAACGGTAATTACTGCAAAAACTTCGCTTTCACGTTTCAGTCAGGGGTTATCCTGTGAAACTTCGTATTTCTCTGCAGGCCCACTGAATCTGATACGCTGTGCTGTTCAAGAAGATATAGCGTGAACACGCTCCGGCATGACTTGTGTTCGCGAAACCATCTCGTACTAGCAATGAGTCATTGCGTAGCTGGTAAACTCATTTTAAGTCATTGAATTCCTCGCTGCGAATTCACTCGTGCCATATCACTTTTTGCGCCTGCCGAAACAGGGCTTGTCGTCGAAGGAGTAGGTCGATCAACAACGCTGCCTCTGCGATAAACCAGAGCGCGAATTTCGCGGGAATCCGAAATCCTCATCTATTTCGTCATTCGGAAGATGTAAGCAATACATACATACATACATACATACATACATACATACATACATACATACATACATACATACATACATACATACATACATACATACATACATACATAGGCGTGGCCAGACTTGCACGAAGGAAATGAATGACCACGTTCCTTCCGGCACTCCCAGACGCATGCGCATGAGCGCTATGTGGCGAGGGCACTGCCGGCGTTGCGACGATATGCGAGGTACCTGGAACGAAGCATGTGATCAACGTGCCGTTTCGCAGTAGAAACATATGGCAGAAACACTGTTGCCGACCCACGCGATGTTATATCGGCTAGCCGAAGAAAGCACAGCGCCCTCTCCCGCGGAACTACCTGTAAGCACGGGCCACTGCGGCGGAAGACCCGCGTCTGTAACAAGGTCCGCGTCTGCCGCGGCAACCCACGCGAACAACGCACTACTTGCAAACGCGGACCTTCTCGGCGGAAGCCCAGCTCGAGATTCTGGCATATTGCCAACTTCAAAGGCAGCGCATAAGTACTTCTCCGCTGGCGTTTAGAGTTGCTGTATATACAGTTATAGGCTATACAATAACTCTACTCACGTTGAAGACTTCGCGCCATCTCGTGATTGAAGCCCAAAGAAGCTTCCGTGGCAGCTCCAAATGGTATATATAAAATTCGCGCCACTAGCACCGGCGGCAAGTCTGCTCTGTGGCTTAGTTGTCTGAGAAGCTCGCCTGGGCGCTCGCTTGGTAACCAACCGGTCGTGGGCTCGAATAGCCGCTCGGGCGCGTTGCAAAAGAAAATTCTTATATATACGGGTGATGACGGCGATGCCGAACACTCCGTTCAAGTGTCCATATCAATGCTATCGCGATGATAACATTTTATCAGTTCATAGAAGACTGCAGCCATGTCCCTAAACCCCTTAGATGTTGAACCGCTCTGAAAAGTTCACTGTTCGGCATAGCTTATAGATGCCGTAACAATTTCACAGGAATATAATTATCTGAGAGGTTAGATCGCTTTTTTTAAGCATTCGAACAAAGCCATGGAAAACACGGGGCTAGTTAACTGTAACACCTGTAACATAGAAAGTTTAGCGCAATGTAAAATGAAAGCGGACAGCAGTTTATATCCGCGGTGCGCGTGTGATCTTTCACTAATCAGGCCAGAACAATGTCCCCCCCCCCGCCCCCACGACTGAAATTTGGCAATGTTTGGGCGCGTGTTAGATATCGACCATGCTACCGTTGACTGTAGCGCCGCTCACGGCCGAGGCGGTGGACATGGGAAGTTAATTTTACCCAGGAGACGCCGCGTAGTACGTCACCTTTGGCACGTCAGCTTAACAGTTCTGCGTATTTTACCGCAGGTACATTTTCGCTGCATCAGAAAGCGTTTATAATTTTAGTTTTTTTTTTGAAATGATGGCTTGAAGGCTTGTATCGTAAAGAACGTGAAACATTTTGAGAAAATTACCACACGTACACGCCGAAGCGTTCACGTTTCCTAATACCCAGCGACCCTTCTCCGTATCAGAGTAACGTCCGTTCATACTAGCCGAAGTGGCTTTCAAAAAGCCCTTCATCTCTGGACCGCTTGAGCAGGCGAAGCACACAGGGCGATTTCCTTAATTGCGGCGAGTTAACCACACACAGCGCGCTTTTGTGATGATATAGTGGGCCTTCAAGCTTTGCAGGGAAGTAGGCACGGGGCTTTACCGAAGGCCTCTTCGAAATCTGCGGTGCGGGGACTTGCGGGAGAAGAGCTCTTCAATTTAGACGATACAGGTGCGCCTTTTTCGTGAAATCCGTTTGTAATGAGATATCGGCCTAATTCTAAATGTACGCTTCGTACGTAGCAGCGACGTGCACGAAGGAAGCGTGCTTCCGGAATTAAATTCAATCGATGCACATACATACCTACATACATACATACATACATACATACATACATACATACATACATACATACATACATACATACATACATACATACATACATACATACATACATACATACGTCGCGTCGCATAGTAACCACTTGCCTTGAGTAATCTTTCGCTCTTTTTGCGAGCAGTTTGACTGCATCGAGCGGAATTAGTGCAACCATTCCACTGTCCGATTCCACGTTGTGCCGTCGATATTTTCGCTACTTTCCTCGGGACAAGCGTTTGATTGCCTGTATTAGTGTCATAATAGTGAGTGTGACGGGGAAAAAAATGGGGGGCTCTGGCAAATGGTGCCATTGCGCAAGTGCCTTTTTCTCGACGACCCTCATTACAGTTGCTACTTTTTCCTATACCGCTGTCCTCACAAGGACAGCTCTTAGCTTATAGGCGTGTTGCCATCTTCGCAGGAAATCTGTGTTGAGAATTTGGTGGCATTTCACGCAGCGTGCCCGACTCGCTGCGCAAAAAAGCTCGAGCCTCTACAACATATAAAACCTCTAGGCGTCGGAATGTGCTTTAGCTTCGCCGGCTTCGGTGGCACATGCCTCTCAAGTACACTGGCTATTGCTCGAGGCTGGCTAGGCTGCCACGGGAACTAACGGGATACATTGCTTGTTCGGGCCCTCGCGCCTTCAATATAATCCCGACTTAGGCAATGGCTGTAAGTAAAGCCGGAGGAGAGGAGCCAGGATCGTCGTCGTTGTCGTCTTGGTCGCTCTTCGCTGTCCTTTCGCTGGGACGCGTCTTGCTTTATTTGTTCTCTTTTTTTTCCCTCTCTTTTTTTTACCTAGTATCACAAGGAGCAAGAATACACAGGCAATAAAAAAAAGCAAACCGTTAAGGAGGAAAAGTTAGACACGTGACCCTCGAACTCGAAAGCAACGGTAACAGTCGAAAGAGAGAGGCAACAGGCGCTGCCAAGCAGCGTCGATTCCGAAGGACACCATATAATTGCATCGGGTGGACTCTAACTCCCCATGCTGGAAGCGCCGGGTGCCAGCGAAGGAGGCCCGATAAACGAGGCCGGATGTGAAAGTCAAAACAACAAACTCCCCGGAGAAAGCAACGCGGGCAAAAAAAAAAAAAAACGGGAACACACTCTTGGCTGCTGCTGCTGCTGCTGGCCCTGTTCTATTGACTGGCTGACTCGAAGTTGAGGTCCTCCGCTTGGCCAGCCCGCCCCTTGAAATGTTTGGGTATTGTTACTCGTTCACTGGAGGCAGCCTTGCTTTAAAAAAAAAAGAAGAAAGGACGGGTGCGCGCCTGAACATTTTATATCAGTGCTTGCTTGTTTTTTGTGTGTTTGTGCTTGTTTTGTTTTTTGAAACATTCACCGCTGTCGTATATGTGCACGCCGGCGCGTGTACTGACAGGCGTTGGTACTTCTGTGAAGGGAGGGATAGATAGGGGAGAAAGAGAAACAAAAAGGAAATGCGTTGCAGTTCCCCCCCCCCCAAAAAAAAAGTGGATGCGCAATAAAGGGGGATAAAAAGTGACTTCAGGAATTGCGAATCGATCAGAAACGAGAGATGGAGTGGCCAACTTTTCTTACGACCGCGGCACAATCTCAAAGATCAATGTTTCCCTCGCTTTGTCTTTTTTTTTTTTGTTCAGCCTTTACAGCGTTAGCTTTTCTTTTCCCCCTTTCTGACCCCCACACTGTGGGTCTCCTGTCCCACGTTATAAAGACGAGGCAGACATGTCTAGAGACGCCGATGCCCATATCTCTTTCTTTATTTGCTTTTACCGCTGTCTGATTGTCTACTCCCTTTCGTAACATTCAGCGATACAGAATGTTTCATACCATTCTCATTTTATTTGAGTTCTCAAATGTCATATACTTGGATAGGCGACGAAATCGTTGAGGAGGCACTGTCATGCACTCTACCGATGCGTGTGTAACGGACTCGAAATCTAGAAGTGACGTTGATGCAGCGGTTGTATTTTTAAGGAAAAGGGAGGGGGGGGGGGGAGGGGCGTAATGTTCGAAGTGTTTTTGACAGTAAGCGGGAGCGGGGTGATATCACTTTCAGTGGCTTCAAACCATGCAAAACGGAATCGTCGTGGGCGGGTGGAAAAAAAAATACCGTAGAAGCGGCTATCTTTAACTTTCAGTTCAAAAAAAGAAAAAACAGTAGAGGAGAATTATAGATACATGAATGAGTTTCCTCTGTCACGCCTGATCGCACGGGGGTCATAATATGCGTGTTGAGGCCCACCAATCACAAGCTGCATTTCGCATGCAGATAAGAAAGAAAGAAAGAAAGAAAGAAAGAAAGAAAGAAAGAAAGAAAGAAAGAAAGAAGTTATGTAAAAATCGTGGGCAAACTTGTGGCGGCTAGCCTAAACTGCCGAATCCCACAATCCGATCGTAAACTTGCCTCAGCCAAACTGGCGATTTAGAGTCGGGAGATAAACCATCGCTGAACCTCCTGCAACAGCGACGTTGGACAGTCACCATATCAGGTGCGCTCGCGGAGCTCTATGTTAGGTTGACTTTTTAGGCGTCACATATTTGCACAGTCTAGGACGTAACTTTAAAAAAAAAAAAGAGCGCGAATGTTGTGCATGTCGCTGTTGAACGAGTCTATTATAGAGACGAAGACATCGCTCGACTCAGACGACTTCTGCGGACAACTTTCGGCCCTGGGAACGTCGGTAGGATGTGACCTTTACCAACGTTAGCACTGAACGGAACAGACCACTCAATATCTCCAGCTTGCGAGGATGTCGAGCCGTGACAGCCGCACTCAAGCGAACTGTATACAGGGAGCGATGCCCTTTGCGGCAGGTCAGGCCACCCGGGAGGCCACAAGCCACGCATGTGAACGGGAGCTGGCATTGTGCTCCGTATATCTTTGTTTCCGAATTTACTCGCTTCAGAAAGTACTCTATTTTAGTCAGTGTGACGTTTCCAGTGACCAAGGAGATGCTCAACAGTAAATTCTGCACTGTCAGCTTCCGCTACTTGTTGCCAGCAGCTAGCGTGGGTCCCGGCCTCTCTTCCGAAAAAGGAGCCAGGCGAGCTGGATTCCGCTTGCATGCATAAGGAGCTTTGCTGTGGCAGGGTAAATGACTGGCTAATTGGAAATTTTGTTGATTTCCACTAAAATATTACATTTTATTGACTCCTCATATCACGGTAAGACATGAAGTGTGTTAATTCGTTTAAGTTCATACATAAGAGCCCAAACGTATACGTTTGTGTAATACCTCTACAGACACTGCCATCGTTGAAAAGCAGAAAGCGAAGAATGGATTTCATATTCTACTGCAGTCATGCATTTTCTTGCCCTCAGTAAGCAGGTGAGCGATTCTTGTAGGAGGTGCCTACAGTATACTCATGACACAACAGACGAGACCACAGAAAACTTTTCTGCTGCCCCATGCCTTTGGGTCCTGTCCTACTTTTTCTGTTGCAAATTTAACCGCGGGGTGTTTAACGACGTGTTGAAATGACGCTTACTTAGGCACCTACTTTCGGCAGACCTGAGAAAAGTACAACTTCGAAACCCATATTTCGCGAGACAAGGTAAATACTCATAATATGTAAGAGTAAAGTTATCATAATAATGGCTTACTCTCGCGAGCGAAATGCGGTTAACGAAGAGCACGGACCATAAGCACGATTACTTTTTTTTTTAATTTTGCCTCAACGTCAGCTTTCTTCATTGCAAACAAGGCTTGGCCCACTCCAGGGAGCAGGTTATTAACTTTCTATGCCTGTCCCGCGACGGTGGTCTAGTAGCTATGGCACTCGCCAGCTGATCCGATGGTAGCGGTATCGAATCCCGGCCGCAGCTGCTGCATTTCGATGCAGACGAGATGTTAAGACCTGTGGGCTGTGCGACGTCAGTGCGCATTAAACAACCCAAGGCGGTAGAAATTTCCGGGGCCTTCCACTAACACGTCTCTCATAATCGTATCGTAGTCTTGGAAAGTAAAACACCAGAAATCAATCAAATCATGCTCACTTTCTATATACTGCTTTTCAATGGGGTGAAAGCGGTTTTCTTGGGCTCTGGCCGCTGAAGAGGCTTGCGGACTTACATGCGGTGAAGGGGCACTGCTCCAGCAACCACATATGCTGGCAGCTGGAAAGTTATATCTCCAGGACACCTCTTCTCGACTGTGGGACGAAGGGCCTCTCCCAGCGTTCTCCATCCAGCACTGACCCAGGGGATCTTATTCCGTTTTATGGCCGCATTTTTTTTTCCGATTTCGCGCACCCTACCTCACTCTCTGTCGTCCAAGGACGCGCTTTGTCTCTTTTAGTATCTATTCTGTCGATCAAATTGACCATGGTTATCTGCCCACCTCATGCTCTGGCCATATCCATTTCTTTCCTGTAATATCGACTAACAGCGCGTGAATATGTTTTGGTGAATCTACTTCTTTGTAGACGTGGCCGATTATACCATAGTCTGCGAAATGGCTGAAGAAAATAGCAACTGCATAGCAGTGAGCATCGCAACACGTAAAGTGCAAGTTCGAACTTGCCGATTGTGCAGCACGCAACCGAAGGATGCGGCATCGCGGCTGCCTCAATGCGTCTGGCAGAGCCTTGTGTTTGGTAACAAAACCAAACGTATAAAAACAGAAAACATCGGAGGATGAGGCGAAGTGAACGTTTGCTCTTGAGGTTACTGCTGCCATACGGCTTCGATGGAGGCGGAATGTGTGCTGCGCGATGTCGGCGCACGTTTAAGAACGCCGGGTGGTCGAAATTTCCGGAGTCCTCCACTGCGGCGCCTCTCATAATCACAGCGTGGTTTTGGGACGTAAAAGCCCAGAAAGATCAAATCAGTCTCCCGTACGGCTTCGCGTTAGGGCTGCATATGCTTCTTTACGCTGTCAACGAGTTCACTGAGATAAAATAGCTTATCGCGATAAAAATGTTCGTTGTTTTGACAAGGGTGAATAAATTAGCTCGTTCTTTCGAGAGTAATTGCCTTGTGTCTTTCGGTCTTGCACATCGATAACGAAAATCGTTGAATACGATTAAAAATAATGTCGCTATAGAGCAGAAGTTACAAGTATCAAGTTGTGTTCTGGGAAACCAGTGGTTTACCTTACCAAAACAAACCCACCTGTGGAAACGCTGGCTCCAGTGCCATTGCGGGTCTGTCATCGTTTTCAACCATATATTTTTTTTTCATCACTTCAAGCTTCCGTCTTCCCTCGAAGATCTCTGAATTATTGGACTTCATGCACTTTGCGTGTTCGCGCTCTTTTTACGACATGGTTCACGCGCTGACTATAATATACTATACATTAGACGAAATACGTGATAGTAATACGCCGCCGTTTGACGCGGCAACACCTCGACATGATTGTGAGGCACGCCGTGGTCCCGCTCGGGCTCCGGAAATTTTGACCACCTGGAGTTCTTTAAAGGGCACAATAAACGCGCAGTACAAGGACCCCTCATATTCTCCTCCATCAAAAACGCGACCGCCGCGGCCGGGATCGAATCCGTATCTTGCATTCAAGCACCATGATCAGTAGACCACCGCGGCGGCCATATACGAACTACAGAAGGGAAAACGCAAGAACATAGGTTTCTCTCGGAGTTTATCCAGTACAGCGTCGAGCAGGTGGTCCAATCAGTAACGTAATATTGCTATAGGAGTCTAACAAATTGTACGTGCACAAGCAATAGATGCAAATACAATCGACAATAATAAACCGCTTCTCGATGTATACAGCTAAGGGGGTTGTGCGTAAACTTCATATTATATCATATTTGCTAAATAAAATATTACATTCGATACACTCTGGCGTACTTTTCCTCGACTATTTGGTGTGGTTTGAAGTTCTGTGCATCATACCACCGCGCACTGATAATCCCAATAATGATCGTTTAGCGGAAAGTTAGTGCGCGCGGGGCTTGTAACATTCCTGCTCTCCATCGCATCGTTAAAACGTTTCTTGGTTGCCCTGACTTAATCTCCTTTTTCGTCCCCTAAATGGCCGCCGCAACTTATATGGTTCTCGAAATAGACCACTATTTTAGAAAGTGCACGTAGACGGTTGCAGAGAAGTTTCTTTCTCAGCTCTTCGTTATTCCATGTCCGCCCCCTTCCCCCTTTTTTCTTTCTTTTTTTTTTCAGTGGTTGCTCTCTCCCTCACTCGAAACTTCAACGACGGCGTAGAGCGGGCGCATCGCGCTAATAAATAAGGCCGCAGCTTACGCGCCATCGAAGCGGCTGTCCCATATATAGCATGCATTCAATATACCAGAAAACGTGCTAATTGTAACGCCCGAGGAAGGGGTGGAGTAGCAGTACAGTGAGTACACACACGAGGGTTCACGGCGGCAGCGATGAATACAAGTGGCGCCGGCGGCACCGACTCTTCCTTCGCCCATGCATAAACCTGCAAGGCAGCCGCGCCACTTTCTCCGCGAGCCGCGAGGGAGACGCGGGAGTTAATCTGGAAAATTTCAAACCTTAGCGCGGGCGCCCGGGCCCTCAAAAAACGCAGGCCGCGCGGCTTCTATACACCAACCCCTGAGTTGGCTTATAAGCTCTGGTCTAAAATGTGTGTGTAAAGAAGGAGGCTTGTTCGTGTAAGCACGGTCCCCTCTCGTTGCCACGGCCGTATAAGGGGCGCGAAAAAGAAAAAAAAAAAAGCTTACGCGCATGCGTCTCGTCCATGGCGCGTCGGAGCGGCGCCCGTCGTGCAGCCGGAGCGAGGAAGACGGGGCCAAGGATGCGCGCGCTTCTAACGAGAAGTGGAGACGCACAGGACTGGGGCGAGCATGAAGCGTTATGTTTGTGTACCCCTTCCCCATGTGCGATTCTTCGCTCACATTTCATGCACGGCGCGACTTTGCGAAGGTGACGAATGATATGTGACGTTCGCCGCGCCACCGGCAAGCAGCGCGTCCGTGAGCTCTATAACGCGCGTTCCTTTATGACAGAGCTCGACTGACTCCAGAGGGCAAAAAGAAAAAGAAAACGTGAAATTATCTTCCCTGTGAGGGGCAGCTTGGCAAAGACGAGTCGTGCCGTTTTATGTCTTCCTTTTCCGCTCCATTTATTTCAACAGCGAAGCTATTTAAGCCGGCGAAGGGCGCCGGATCGTTTGCAGGTATCGTCATCATGAAATAACTGTACGTGCACTTGTGCTATGACATGCCCAGCGTGCGGCATTTGCGCGCTCGCTTCTTGTTTCTCTTGCGCTTATGCCTTCAGCCCACTGCATACATAAAAGTGGAAGCGTTCCATCAGACGTATAGAAGCACCATAGCTCTACCTAGCTTCACCGAGATGAGGCGCCGATGTTTGCCTCGCGGAATCTCGCCACGGCTGCGGATGCGGAAGTGACGTCACCACGCCGGCCTTCGTAACAAGTGCTTCGTGTCGCCGGCGCGGCGACAGAAGCTCCCCCTTCTTTTCTCATAGTGCATCGTCACGCTGATGGGGCTAGCGAGGATGTGCATCACCCCCGAAGAAAAGGAAGTGCGGCGTGAACGCTGCCGCGCCGCTATACTCTGGTACAGGTCAAGAAAAAAGCGGCGTCAGCCCGTCAAAGGACCCCCCCCCAGCCAATGGTTCCGCTCTGTCAACGTGACGTCGCAGTAGACCTTCTCCACGCCGCCTTCTGATTTCCCTCTTGAGCGGGGCGCGGAGGTGGTCTGTCGCGACATCACGTTGACAGAGCGGAACCATTAGCTGGAGGGGGTCCTTTGACGGGCTGACGCCGCTTTTTTCTTGACCTGTACCCGAGTATAGCAGAGAGCGTGTGAGCTAGACAACCTCAGAACGACCCTGAATATAGCGCCGAAACGTCGGCGATACGCGAATCCGGTGTTAGGAGACCGTGAAAGCGGGAAAACTGTTTGTATAGGCATCGCCATACAGAGGCATCGTCAGAACGATCCGGGCCTGTGAGGGGATCACTGGCAATGAAAAAAAAAAATAATAAATCCAACAGTGAACATACTTTAATGTTTGCTGGTGACGCCGCGCGAAAACCTTGCGGACTCTTAGCGCAAACCAGGTGAAACTAGGAGGGACCGTCAGCGTCTCTGTCTCCACGGTCTTCACACCTCATAATGAAGGTGCCCCCTGATTTTTTAGTATTATACTTGTCGAGCTGTTCCTGTAATCATTCGGCATCAATTCGGTAGATCTTTCCTGACTCAACGATTCAAATTTTTACCGCAATTACTGTGCAAAATAAGGAGACATAGAGAGAATTACTCTACCTGACTGTCAAAGTAACTGAGTGCTGCGACAGATATCCGCGTTTCGCGCAACTGTGAATTTTCTGTGATTTTCGCGGCGTAATACCGTGTTCGATTGATTGATTTCTCGGATTTGACTTCCCAAAACCACGATATCATTATGAGAGACGCCTAATGGAAGGCTCCGGAAATTTCGACCACCTGGGGTTCTTTAACGTGCACTGACATCGCACAGTACATGGGTTTCAACAATTTCACCTCCGTCGAAATGCAGCCGCCGCGGCCGGGATTTGATCCCGCGACCCTCCGATCAGCAGCCGAGTGCCATACTCACTAAACCACCTTGGCGGCGCTGCTCTTCGGGCGAAAATGAACGACAACAAACAAGTAATGCAAGTTAATACAGCAGTTCTATTGCGCAATTCTGGAGAGCTTTCTTTCTAAAAGGATCTGCATTTTCTTTTCTTGCTTTCAGAATGAGAAATAGACAGCTCTTGTTACCGAAAGGTGGTTGGTCGTCTGTTCCCTTTCACTTGAAAAACACGTCGCACAGAGCAAAATGAACACAGTACAAGACATCATTGCAATAAACACTCAAGGAGCGATATGTCACGGAAGACAGACAGTTTCGATTATCCCGGCCGCTGTAGCTAATGTTCAGATGTCCCAAATAACATTCCTCCGGTCTCACTTCGTTTCGCCCGGCTTGTCCAATCGCTCCTCTAATGCTTCAAACGCATTGACGCAACACTATGTACCCACATGAGATTTTAAGTTTGTACACACGCAAAGTCGCGTGTACGCACCACAGTGTTTGGAACCCACGATGTTTCTCCTACACAGCCTCCGGGCATGTTTCCAGCTCATTCCTCCCAAGGGCGTATATCTCAGTGTGTGTTCTGTCAATAGTTCTTTCGCGCAGGCGGGCGCCCGGCCTTTATTGACACTACGCGTACTCTATTATTTACGCCCTTTGTATGCGAGCACTATACCTAAACGCCACGACTTGGTATCAGCATCTGCGGTTGAGAATGATAAAAGGAATCGAGGTTTATTTAGGAAAAAAATAGCCCACATTTAATGGGCTTTTCGGAATAACAAAAATAGCAAATTCACGAGCAAAGTAGAGTGAGGAACCGTGCCGCTCAATTTCAACCCACGCGAACAATTGAAGTAAGATGGATGAAGTAAGGATGAAGTAAGGATGAAGTAAGATGCTTCGGGGACACAAGGACTTCTGGCGGCCACCTAGGAACGGTACAAAATCCCAGACTTCGGTTGATGAATTGTTACTGGCAAACATGCGCGAGCAAAAGCATGCCAATGCATGCATGCAGCAATGCAAATGCGCGAGCAATGCTAACGGCATTGCTTTGTCTGCATACAAGAATTAAGTGCCAGAGACTTCTTCCCAGAATCATGCATACTTTCCACACTGCAGTGCTTTCGTGCGCTTCCAAACAATATCTGAGGGCAACCTAACGGGAAAAAAAGGCAGGGTTCCACAGCAGCCTCAGAAGCGAGCGTGGGTGACGGGCTGGCGCTTATTTGCATATGTTCCTTGGTTTCCGCAGCTGTGTGTTGTCTGTTTTCTTTCCTTGTGTTTGCAGCTGGTTTCCCCCTTTCCTCCTTACTGTGCACTGCGGTGACGCAGCAGTTGTGGTACTTGGTGGCTGACTCGAACGACGCGGGTTCGGTCCTGGTCGCGGCGGTCCCATTTTCGGTGGAAGTGGAAGAGTTGGAGCCGAGTGTGCTGCGTGCTTTCAGTGCACCTTAAGGGACCCCAGGTGGTTAGGAGTTTACGAAGAACTTGCTTACGTCGTGCCTCATAATCATGAACGTATCGTTGCTTTGGTACGTAACCACCCTCCACCCCCCCCCCCCCCCCCCCCCCAATGATCATGTATTATTATTTCTTATTCTGACCGCATTGCAAAAAGTTGACGTTAGACCAAGCTCAACTATACAGTTCGAATAACAGTTACTACCTTGACTGCTTTAAACGTTTTCTGGCTCTTTTTGTGCAAGCGATCAGATAACGTGGCGATCTTGACTACATTACGTAACAACACCCCCGAAGCGTCATACAAAAGTAAAACATGAAGGGTTGCACAATATTCCCTTGAACCTCGAGGCACCAGACAATGCACTAAGAAAAACCCGCGTTACATAGGTTTATACGGAATTTCGATTTCTCTGTTGTTTTTTCTTGGCGCGGGGGGAGGGGGGTTGCTACCCATGGCCTTACCAGAATCAGGAGAATGGAGGATAGTGGATAGGGAGTCATTGGTCAGCTGAGAAACTTGTGGGTGTGCGTGGGGTAAACCTTGACCCGGCAGGGGAAGGGGGGGTTCTATAAACATCCGCTGCCTTATATGACGGCCGCGCTCCTTGCACTGATACTTAAAGGGAGGCATTCTGCGTTTGTACGCGTCATGTCACAGGGAGCTAACCAAGGCACCCCAGAGCGCCTTTTCCTTCCTTTTCACGGCCCACCTAATGGCATTCGTAAGGAACAGCCTTAGAGGGAGTCATATGCATGTGTGCGGACGAACTTGGCACATCCTTGTCATTTCACGTTACTTAACCAGCTGAATTTCAGACGTGGAAGCTAACTAATATTTTCATGTTTTACAGCGTAAGCTGTTATGAGATCACAACAACGGCGCCGTAGTTGTCCGCCGCCGCCGCCGCCGCCCGTGTCCGTAACCACTATCGCTCCTCGTGAAGAACAGGACAACTGATGCCATCTATTGGCGCTGATTTCCTCCGCATAGCCGTCGAAATGTGTTTTTACGAAGCGCTGGCGACGTGCGCAGCCCCGGCAGCAACCTGACTTGGCTCTTCGATATACCTGATGGCGCCCCCTCGCAAGATGCGGACCGCTGCTGAAGAAGTGAATCGCAGAGTTACGCGCGTGGCTGCAGCAGGGCAACGTCGGGCACAGCAGACCGCTGTGCAGATAGAAGCCCAAACCGCATAGTTATGGCGCAGGGGATACCCACCACCTGTACTTGCACTATTTTCCCCAAGCGTTTACAATGACCTCTAGGAAGGTCGCTCCTTCAGCTTACGCTGTCACTGTCCTGCGATTCCGCGCAGGCCTGGCTCTTTTTTTATGCTCCGCAACTGTTTCTTTAATTAGGAGAGGTGAAAGGCCAAACTAATAAGAGGGAGCGTCAGATGTTGCCTACCCAGGACAACCCTGGGGTACCCGGCGGGCGGCGGTGTAACTGCCACCCACAGCTTCGCTTAGGGCCCCTTCGGTCTGGTTCACGGCCCACCGCCACGGCTAACGTCCTGCATTTGATGTGAGCCCCTGAGGAACCAAAAATGCAGCTACTGAGCAACAATGGCAGCTGGCCACGCTTCCTCCCATTTGGTTACGTAAAAAGGAGTCTGGCAGGTGGGCTTGGGCTTCACAGATTATCAATTCGAACACAACGGGTCTCGCTTCCGTTATCTATGCGCAAATCTCGAAATCAATGCTTATGGGACGTGCACGACTCGAAATGCTCACTTCCATTTATCGTGGCGAAACATATCAGCTATCCCGGCCACGTAACATTCGTTAACAAATTAGAGACAATCCAAAACCGGTCGTCACGTTTCATTCTTCGCAGCTCTAATCGAACATCTAGTGTAACTGCCACGAAGATCAGGCTTAATCTCCCTCCACTTGTCATGCGCAGAAAAATCGGTCGCCTTTCCGCGTTCCAAAAGATATACTATCACAATCGCGTTCTAAAATCGCGCTTATTACAGCCTGCATCTTTCATATCATCCCGCATAGATCACCCCCACAAAGTGCATATCCCTCGAAGTAACACCGTCACCTTTTCCCAGTCTTTCCTTCCTAACACATGTCGCGACTGGAATCTTCTGTCAGCATCAACCGCCAGTATTACTGAACCTGACGCGTTCCGTCAGGCCTTGACATCTTCCATGTAAAATGAATTACATGTTGCGCACGCGATAGTATCTCATTGTACTCGTAACTTGTATTTCACACCGCATTTTTTTTCTCGTTTTCTTATTATTGAATCTTTTGCACCTTTTGTGCGTTGGCTGGCTTATTACGTGTATGTTTTGCTTTTTGCTCGTTTCGCTTTTGCCCGTTTTTGTTTGTTTTGCTTTTGCTCGTTTTCTTACTATTGAATCTTTTGTACTTTTTGTGCGTTGGCTGACTTATTACGTGTATGTTTTGCTTTTTGCCCCTCCCCTCTACAATGCTGTAAAGCCTTGAGGGTAAAATAAATAAATAAATAAATAAATAAATAAATAAATAAATAAATAAAGAGAGAAAGAAAGAAAGAAAGAAAGAAAGAAAGAAAGAAAGAAGAAAGAAAGAAAGAAAGAAAGAAAGAAAGAAAGAAAGAAAGAAAGAAAGAAAGAAAGAAAGAAAGAAGACCCTCCCCTACCCCCTTTTTTGCATTATGTCCATCGTTCAAAGATTTTTGTGAGGAACTGTGGCTCGCAAACACACACACACATCACATCACATCACATATGCAGTTGGGGCAGCTACGCACTAGTGGTGCGGAGACTTAGGAAACAGCGGACCCTTACCATCCCCTTGCTACACTATGGAGGCTATGCTATGCGTTACTCTGTCTCTGCTCTTTTCCCTCTTCCTCACCCTCACTTCGCTTTCCAACTATACCTCTTTCTATACTATACATGCCAACGCTGTGCTTTCTTTCTTTCTCTTTCTGTTTCTTTCCATATCTTTCTTTCGTTGTATCCATATCTCTGTGTCTCGCTCTCTTCGTTTCTCATTCATTGTCTTTCTATCTATTTCTTATTCTCTAGCCCATAGAAGCGCAATAATATGGTTCCCATAAATGCTTGTTCTGCTATCGCGCCTGGAGAGCGAGAAGAAATTTTATTTCGCTTTATTTATTTTTTTCGCCTCCTTCTCTTCACTTCTCCTGTCCTCCTACATTTTTTGCTCCAACGCGTTTCTAGGCGCCTGCGAGATTTCATATAATATAAAGGCCGTTCATGATGATGATAGTTTCCTGGCCGCGTTCCACGGCCCAAAGGAAAGCTTAAACAGCCTCCGCTGTTGAAAAAGGACTGTAAATGTGCGAGCTCATGACAGGGTGCTCACATCAGGGAATGTACAGCGATCGCAACCGTCAAGCAATCGACATATCCATTCCTATGTCATTTCGCTTCCCGCAATCGGCGTCAGATGACTGGCGGCCGGTCACGCTGGGCATTTTACGGTGAAACAAAAATTGACAAGAGAAAAATCGCACTTACTGCGCTCCCTTCTAATGAACACGAGGGGAGGGGTGGATTTGGTGTCGTTTCGCGGTTTTTATTGGTCTGGAAGCAGGACATGCGGGCTCATGCATCTCATTGCAAATTACAACGGAGGGCCTTACAAAAAGTGTAGTTGATCCCTTAGTCATAGGAATCGGTGTAAAGCGAAAGTGAAGCCTGCCTTGGCGAAGATGTGGAATGCATAAGCGGCAATCTGGCGAATCGATGGGTGGGAGGCGTGCTCCGGACACGTGCATCTTTTGCAAGCAGACATCAGCGACACCTTGACACTACACAGGGATCCTCGACGGTTGATCCAGAAGCGAAAGTTCTCGAAAAATTCACATTTCTCCGGAGACGTTGTATTGCACGCGCCAGAGCACTGCGCAAACACTGCCATAAGCCAGGAGCGTCCGCGAAACGGTGAAACCTTGCAAGCAAAGCCGAACGGGTTGTCAGCTATCGTTCTGTGAACACAAAGTCCACTTTGGTGAAAGGAGGATCATTTGCTTGCAGATGGCCGTCTTTGCGTTCTCGGAGCAGAGCGCGTAGGAACACAACTGGCCACGCGAGACAAATTATGTAGCGGCCGTAATTGTACTTCATTGACCAAGTGACGCACCGGTAGGACGATACGACGCACCGTACCGCTAAGCTCCAATCGAGATGCTGAGACTAGCGAAGCTAACTGCCGGTGCGGATTAGCAGGACGGTCTGCTTCGCTCTGTCGTTCCTATAGATGGCGGTGCCCATCGCAGTGAACCAATAGTGCAGTGTAAGGGAAATGATGTTAATTTAAGAGTAATTTTGCTCCCTAAACACCTTTTCTTTAACCGGGTGTCAGTGACCTACAAATTGTAAAGCGCTATAGTGAAGATATAAGGCCCGTTTGTGTTCTTGAGTTTGACGGTAGCGCACGTTGAACACGGACAAAAGGAAGGCACACCTGACACACCACAGCGCTAACTTTCAACAACTGATTTATTTTTCCGCAGATCCCGCTCGTACATATACCCTCAAAACGTTAGACGCCACGTGCGCACTACTTAGAACTACGAAAAATGACAAATGGAAGTAACATAAAGCAACAGGAGTACATTTACGTGGACATGACACCTTCAATGAGTCTCTTATTTTTTTTTCGCGTGTTGCTACCTTACACCGCGAAAACCACAAACCAAATCACTTTACCGAGAACCCATGTATTCAAGTTAGCGCTGTGGTTTGTCAGGTGTGCCTTCCTTTTGTCCGTGTTCAGCGTGCGCTACCGTCAAACTCAAGATTCTCTACCAACAAGCCCACATTGCAACCCTCACCGTTTGTATTCACCTGTTTTCAACGTATCGATGGTGTAGTCGGAAGAGCTTCTATCTCCTATCGTCGTATCCCAATTTGTGCGTTCTCATCCTAGCGGGTGGTTGTTTCTTTTGTGAAATCTGTGTTCATTTTTTTACACATCCACATGCGTGAAGGAAGTACGTCAGTAATTTTTTGGTATACCCCCCGCATAAAACGCTTTCGTGTTAAGAGGTTTGCTGTGCGTAGAACGACATCAGGTACCACCTTACGAGAGCGCTTCGCCTTGGTCACCGTGCACATAGCGTTGGAAGTACAGCAAATTATGGAAATTTAAGATCTTGTTTCATTGGAAATATATCATGCAAATGTGGAAGTGAACGTCTTGTATTTGTTTTTTCTAATTGTTGTCACGGCTGCCAAAGACGGCGAAGCACTGTAAGGGACGTCGTCAAGCACCGGTGTCCCTACGTACCCTTTATGGCAGGGTCCTTTGAACGGCTCATGGCTGCGGTGGTGACTGACGATATGACATCAGCCAACCTGCGCGTCTGCTGACGTCACGTCTGCCCGCATTTGCATCCGCAGCACAACGGTGAGAACCGGCTACTATGTGGCTGGAGCGTTAACCGATCGTGGCAACAACTTTTGGCGCCAACTTGTCGTATATATCGATTTAGTGGATATCATCGAGATACTGAAAAGTGTATATCATTGTAGCGTATATCATTGAGGGCCACAGACAAGAGCACTTACTGAGCGAGCGCGAATCCTCTCCAAGTGACAGTGACAAAGCAGTCTACAGTTTACCA
Organism: Hyalomma asiaticum; assembly: GCA_013339685.2. Lineage (NCBI taxonomy): Eukaryota > Metazoa > Arthropoda > Arachnida > Ixodida > Ixodidae > Hyalomma > Hyalomma asiaticum. The sequence goes on along the minus strand of CM023481.1, from coordinate 17,990,422 downwards.
AGGTCCAAGGCACTGACTCAATTTTGAACTCCGTGTCATTCATCACGAAGACGCGTAATGCGCTAGAGCGCGCATTTGTCATTTTTTTTTTCAAAATCACACTATGCGAATCAGACAAGTTGCGGACTTCAGCTGTAGACAAGATTTGTCAGTAGGGAAGAGGTTGACTGCTCCTTGACAGTTTGCCACGCGATTCGATCTTCATTAAACAGAGACGCGTTTCACTACGGAATTTATTTGTTTCTGATGCCGACCCATTTTGCCAAAGGGCAACCTTTCGAAATAATAATAATAATAAAACGTCGCAGTCCCGCTTGGCGCATCAGGGAATGCTTAGCTGGCTAAAAACAAATGCCACGGATGCATCCATCATGCTCAAGGCATCTGAGTCAGTTATATTGCCTTTTATACCCCTCACAGTGCTCGTCTTAAATGCAGCGTGTATTTGCAGTGGAGTTTGAGCAGTGTCGTCGTATAAGCCTGCAACATTTCTCTCTGGTTGCGTCATAAAAGGTGAAACTTTTGCGAGAAATTGTGCGCGGAGTAACAAAATGCTCAGAAGCCATTAGAAGAGCTTCAAACACGTTCACGTCCCAGTGATCATGTTCTGGGTTGAGGTGAAGGCCGCGGTAGCGGCAACTTGAAGGGGGGGGGTGGCGCAGATGCGTGTTGAAGAACCCCAAGCAGTGAAGATTAATCTTCCGCAACCTCTGGGTTCCTTTGGAACATTAAACCACCATGAATATTTAAACGCACAATATTCAGTCAGCTGTAAACTTGGTTACCAGATAACGTCAGTTATGTCGTGAAACGCTGAGTTGTTGTCACCTGCATTCTGTCAACTCTCTGAAACTTCACCTCACGTCAACTTCGCTGACTTTGTCGATGATTCTATTGTGGGGCAAATATTGCGCCAATAGCTCGCTCATTGCGCAGTTCTGATTGGCAACTATCCCGCAGAAACTATACAGCCGCCTGCCTGTGTCCTAGTCCTCAAATTTGAGGCGACGACGAGATACTGCAGCTATGTGATGATAGGAAATGCGACACGGCTGGCCAAAATGAGAATCATCGGCGAGTTTTTATAACATTTGCCTAGGGTACAGGGCGACATTTTTCAAATAAAGAAACCACAGATACTTCAATGAGAGTTCACCGAGGTAACGGAAAGTTTACCCAGGTTTCACGGAAAGCTTTACCCTCGTAAGAAGTAAATACTTTGCATCATGTGTATGACCCTCAGCAACGTGTAGTCGGTTTCTAAATTGCGCCCAAATCAGCAATGGTTAGCTCCGAGTGAAAATTTCGCATGGATATGAAAGGGGCATGAGAAAGCGACGAAGGCACACTCAACGTTCTGCGATCAGCCAGCCTCGTGGAGGGACTGCTATACACAGACCTTCCTTAATGTGTTTGCGTTTTTGTAACCGGCCCTCTCTTCTTGCTCTCCCTCTCACTCTATCCTTCTATTTATTGATTTATACCTCCCCACCGCAACTGTCTCGCCGCGGTCGCGCGGCACTCGGAAGCTGATCCGAAGGTCACGGGATCGAATCCCGGCCGCGATAGTTGCATTTTGATGGAGGTCAAATTTTGAGGCCGGTGCACTGTGACCTCAGGTGGTCGAAATTTCCGGAGCACTCCACTATGGCGCCTCTCATAATCATATCGCGGTTTTGGGACGTAAAAACCCGGACATCAATCAGTCAATCTCTCTTGAGCAATTCTCTCAGTGCATAGTAGGAATGGATGTCCTAAACACGATGAGAACTTGCATTCAACGAGAGGAAATTTTGCGACAATTCTGCACCTAAGTTTTAAAAAAAGGAGGGGAAATAAAAGGTCGCCGTAGAGTACTTATCAAAGTAGGCGTCAGGCGCGACTTCGTCACTCCTTAAACGAAGGAACTCAGCCGTTGCAGAATGCACTAACATGCTATAGATAACAAGTAATCCGTTACTTGTAACAATTAAGTTCCGTACAAGTCTGATTTTATCCAGTATACTTGTAGTGATTGCTGCAGCGGAGGGCACGTTATTTTGCCAATCTACCAGCGAGGTGGGCGCACTGCTGAAAGTACAGTGGAATTACGATTCATTTTGCCAAGCGCATTTCCCATCGTGGAGTCGCGAGCAAGGCTGTTGGCGCATTCCATCTTTTTTTTTATATATATAGTGCGGCAATCCGCACAAAAAGAAATCGTGCAGATCCCACGCGTTGTGGGAATAACTGTCATGCGAAGCAGTGGTTACTTTCTGGGGTTTTACATCCGAAAACCAGCTAGGATTATAAGAGACGCCGTAGCGGAGGGCTCCGGAAATTTCGACCACCTGGAGTTCTTTAACGTGCACTGACATCGCACAGTACGCGGGCCTCAACATTTCGCCTTAATCGAAATGCAGCCGCCGCGGCCGAGATTCGATCCCGCGACCCTCGGATCAGCAGCCGAGTACCCTATATTTATAGCACCTTGGCCTGGCATGCTATGCGAAACAGTCAGCGCGGGAATTGCCTATGACGAATTGTTTGGCATTCAGCGAAGTGTTACAGTAGGATCAAGTTCTTTGTGCGAAGCTCATGAGTACCCACTCATGAGTATCCTTAACGTAGACTAACCAGTAACGCCGACAGCACCGTTGCGACTGAATCGTAGCTCATGGTACGACGCAACGTCGCACTTACCTTAGTCCAAAGCACAGACGTCTGTTCTTATCGAATAAAAAGGCGCTATTGAGTGCGTTTATTTGCTGTCATAAGCGTCGTTAGCTGAATTATTCCTAAGGGATCGAGCGAAGTTGCACAAAAGTTCACCGAATGGTAGCAGGACATTTAATTGAATTTCTGGTTAATCTATTCATGTTATCGTGGCAATACAAACTTGTGCTCAGCCCAGTATACACGATCAAAATTAGGCAAGCGTCGGGGCTATATAATCTCTGCTTTACGTGTTGAGCCGCAGGTAAAGCTAGCATGACCCCTGGAAATGGGGAGTGTAGGAGCATAGATCTGTAGTGCGGAAAAAAGTCACGCATGCGTACCGCTGTTTAAGCCAGCGCGAAAAAGCACTCGAACGGATTCCCTAACTATGATTTCGCCTTAGTAGGCGCCATATAGTTGACATATGTAGCTCGCGCTCGTGCGATGCCGCTGACGTGTTAATAAAGTAAACCGACTCACAGGGACATGGCCGGTTTCTCTCGCCCTTCTTACTTTGTTATTTTCTATTCTCTTCTTGCCTTTCGTTATGACGTCGGGGCGAGTTCGCACGGAAAAACGACAAAAACGGCTCTGCAGGCAAATATAAAGAACCGACGAGACGATTTGCAGACTTCCTTTTCTTCCTTTCGTATGTTTCGCGAACGGCATGATTCTTCTTCTTCTTCTTCTTCTTCTTCTTCTTCTTCTTCTTCTTCTTCTTCTTCTTCTTTTTGCCCTTTTTAAGTCGCAGGCGTAAGTCAGACAAACTCGATTATTATGCTCGCCTTACTGATCAAATTTTCCGAACAATGAGTGAAAAAAAGGATGATCGATGCCCTGCCCTTTCTTGCTGAAGCATGGATAATTATTCCGCAAAGGTCGTCAAAAACAGTAAAAAAAATACAGCGCAGGCAGGTCAACCGTGCGTGCTTTGAAATATTTCTTGTTCAATAACGAATGAACGTGTTGCGGTTACTAAGGAACAAATTTGTGTTGTTTCTGTATTGCAAAGAATATTTGCTTTCTTTATACTTTACTTTTCTAGCATGCAAGTTTTGTTTCCTGTTCATCGCCTGCTGGATGTCGCAAAATTCAAGTGCCTAGTTGGATAACTCGAAGTGGCGCACATTATTTGCAGAAATGATTTAAACATCATTTCTTAATACCATAACTTTATTATTAAACCCTATTTTTATATTTGTCAAAACCGGACTCCTGCCAAATCAAGAAAGTGAAACCAATAAGTTCTTTAGGTGCATATATCTATATGGAAATATGTTCGAAATAATCGCGAGCTTGAAGAGCAGGAGATCAATAGAAATTTCTTAGGTTAATTAATCAGCTATGCAATGGGATGTGTCCGATAAACGTATCTTTAAAGTAAATAATTTAGAATTAATAAAATTAAAATAATGCACATTATACATACATACTTGCTACTTGCTCGGCAATAGCGCCGCTATGTCAGCATGCCTTACAATCTTTCAAAGCTTCCTGATACAGCTAAAAATCCTGTAATTAGGAACAAGCTGTCACTCATTATTAGCAGCTATGCACCTAATTATAGGAGCGTTCAGAGAAAATGCACGTTTTGTTGTATGCCCGCGAAACTTCAGCGTGATATATTATCAGGTGACGTGGGGTCTTTCTAAGCCCGAGGACAAGGGTTCGACTCCCGTCCGCGGCGGCCAGCTTTTGCGGGGAGGGGCGAAATGCAGCAAAACCTGTGTACTTAGATTTAGGTGCATCTTACAAAACTCCGAGTGGTCGAAACTAATCCGTAGTCCACATCTACGGGGCAGTTTGAGTGTGTAAAACCCTTACAATTATGTTATAGTTCATTCCTGCAGAGGCTGGGAAATGCTTTGTGTAAGGGGAGTCACACCAAACTAGCGTCCCAATGATAACGCAAACGTGTTTAATCTCCACAAACAAGAACTAAACAAAACAAGGGGGGAGAAAAACCCGTGCTGTGAAAATGGCATTTAAGAACAAGACAACGTCTACGAAGTATATGTGGTGTCAGTGCAAATAGTTCGTAAAATTCCGTTTAGTTGCATCATATCAAACCAAAAGAGTAAGGAGGTTGGCGGTTAATATTCAACACAATGGGCCGGAACAATGATGTTATCGTTATTGTATAGCATGTCACTATAGAGTCCAAAGGTGGGTAGTACTGATAGACCAGAAAACGTTCACTTACAAGCTGCATTCTACTAACCAAGTCATGAAGCAGTCAAGTACGCCTGAAATGGGCAGGTAATGTTCAGCGACCCAGCGGCGCGGTTTCCTTCATGGTACTTTATGAGACAAACGCCCCGCCACGGTGGTCTAGTGGCTATGGTACTCGGCTGCTGATCCGAGGGTCGCGGGATCGAATACCGGCCGCGGCGGCTGCATTTCGATGGAGGCGAAATGTTGAGGCCCGTGTGCTGTGCGATGTCAGTGCACGTTAAAGAACCCCAGGTGGTCGAAATTTCCGAAGACCTCCACTACGGCGTCTCTCATAACCACAACTGGTTTTGGGACGTTAAACCCCACAAATCAATCAATGAGACAATAGTAAATGAGAATTAAATGATTAAAATATATAAGTAGGTGTCCGAGAGACCAAGAAAGGCATTCTGTCATTCTCTAAAATCGTTGCAGACTGGACGTCTTAAAGGAGTACTGACACGATTTTTCGGCGGCTCAAACTGTACATTTTTCGTTTTCTGGTCATGTATTGTTAACGCCTTCCGCACACGGAAGCCTGGAAACACGTACAAAATATTTTAGTTTGGTTTTAAAGTTTTCGTCGAACAGCCCTGCAAGCCATCCCCAGCGCAATGGACACTACGATGACGTAGAAGCACAGTCTATTAAAAATCGCCGAAATCACTGTCAGAGCCACTGGACGACCGTGAAATTGTCGTTGTTTGCGTGACCTACGTGTAATTGACCACAGACAACAGAGTTACAGCGACGCTATCATGAATTGCTGTCCCTACGGGACTCGGACGTACGTCCGGCTACGTTGACACGTCACTAGGAAACCGCCCCCTCGAAATCAAAACCGAAAGTAGGCTTTTAAGGAAGCCGTATTAAAAATATATTCATTGCCTTGTGAGGCACCACGATACTCTTTTTGGGGTTCTTCACGCCAGTGCTTTCAATTACAGCAATAATACGAGAATGTCAAAAATTCATGTCAGTACTCCTTTAAGCGGACTGTTCTCGCACAATCGATCACAAAAAACAAAACAAAAAAAAAACGTGGTAATACGAAAAGTTTGTCAGGGATACATCTATCTGACGGAGGACCTCAGAGCAGAAATTAACTCCGGCGCATTGCGATGAGTACCATTGTATTCGTTCACAAACTTTTCATCATTACTTAAGGCGGTACATCATCTCTTCTCTTTTACCGTCTTCGCAAGACCTTGTGGAAGGTGCTGCTTCGAATATTGGTTGCAATTTCAGGACGTTTGTGTTCTATAATGTGAATGGCTTGCTCTGAATATTGCCGGCTGCCATGCATAAACACTGCCACTATACAGTTTGGTTGACAGCTGCAGCGTACGAGAGCATTTCATGGGCGCATAGTTATCCAATGTTCCAGTTATTCTAACAGATCTTTTTTTATGAATAGCTTTTTTTTTACGATGCACGCACGTGTATAGGCGCGTCTGAAAGTAAGCCAACGCATATACGATTGCGGCCTGTGAACAACAAAAGCAAGTACTAATTACTCTCACTCGTAAACGTAGGAAACATGATAAAACTGTATTACGTAGTATTATTGAAAACAAGCGTTTTATATCGCGTACAACACGAGGGTAGACACGTAGGACAGAACGACCGAGGGGGTGGGGGGGGGGGGGGGGGCATAGAAAAGCGCAGCCTTGTTTGTCTAGTCTTTTACAAACTCATAAGTGTGAAAGAAGCTGTTAGGAAATTGCTGTGCCTCAGTTCAACAAGCAAGAAGTTGCGATTTATGGTGGTAAATATGAATGACTCATTGTAACTTTTATAGAAGGTCGTTCTGTATTTGTTCCGCTAATGTAGGTAAATGCAATATGAACGAGCACTATACCTTTGTTTTCACTTTACATTTCACCTTTCCCTTATATACTGCAAGGTGGGTAGGACTGATTTTATTTTCATATTTTTTGTTTGTTTGTTTTTGTAGCTCTATGTTCTTGGTGGCAGCGTTGTCGTATTATCGAATGACTGTGAACTCACGTCGCAAAATGTGCGCTTACATTTCGACTGGCAGTAACGTTAGCGGTGAGCATGAATTTTCGCGCTGGTTTCTTCGCGATGAGTTTGCATGGCCCATAGAAGCGGAGTTTCGGTGCAATTACTGAGATGTCAATGGCGCAATTTAAAGCAGGAAAATATGTTGCAGTGCTGTCTTCGATGGTGCTACGAATTGTGTCGGAATGCGAACAATAGGTCTCTTTCGTGAGCACCGCACCACCGGGCGTATTATTGTCGTACAATTCGGCAAAGCGTGGAAGCGTTTCTATATACTGAACGCAGAGTGTTTCCTCATTCAGTCCTGAGCTATTCAACGTTGTTCTCTAACGAGCTCTATAATAAGCTTAGTGTTGTATACCACTACGTTTGCAAAAAATGCTCTCCCTCCTTCCTTATATTACGCAGCTTCATTCTCTCCATATGTCCATGCCAGATGCCGCGGCCTCTGTCGATTGAATTCGCAGCTCCACGCGCTTCATTTCCTACGATCAAAGCATCCTCGCGTTCGCGTGCTTTGGTTTAAGTTAAGGCTGAAAGAAACGTAGTTTGCGCGAAATTTTAACGAGCGTAGACAGCAGAAACGTTTACATCGGAACAGAGTTGACTTAGGTTCGTTCTGACGGTTCGACTTTCCCTTCGTTGTAACCATTGAAGGAACCGTATACTTCTGCCCAATATGCAAGTGAAACAAAGAACTAGAAGCGATTGTTGGTCCATCAGTGCCTACACATTTCTATCTCGCTTGTTCTGGCCTCCGAAATACATCGCCTGAAGGTGTCTCGTTTGCGATTATCATTGTCATGCGCGCTTGCTCTGAAAATGAGATATCGGACACAAGCACGTCGCCATCCGTTGAAGAATTTGATGCGATGCACGTGAAGCAAGCCTCATTCACTGCAGAAATGCCTGTTCTGGCATCGTAAATGCATGCAGTACAGCCTCCGCTCTTGAAAACCCGGTAGCACTATGGTCAGTGTGCTTGACATCCAAATGCACATTGGCTCAGGAGCACTTATGAGTCTCCGTGGAATTTATCGGGAATAATTTTTTGTGAAACTAGCATTTAGCGAAACTATGTTTCTTGCTCAGTGCTTCCGATTAGCCTCCATATGGGCGTCGTTACGGAAATTAAAAAGAAAAGCATGCATTAGTTATAACCATTTTGATGAAGAACATTTCGGACGCCATCACTGTTAATAATAGGTTATGGACACATGGATTTTCAGAAAATGGCAGAACTGTTTACTGTTGCACCCACGGGAACTGTGGTTACCGTCCTTATGCAATCTGGCAAGCATTTCTTTAGGAGAATAAATTATCAACGCCTCTCTTTCCGCGTTCGGTACTTAATAACATGACAACCGGTCAAAACGGAACAACCTTCGCAGTTTGGAACCTGTGGCTAAGTCTTGCATACACTGAAGACCGAGGGGTGCTGTACTTTTCCTCCTTTAGCGGAATCAGTTCAGGTAATACGGGGCGAGAAACTTCCGAAGTTCAAGACCGGAGTGGATACGCACGGCACTGCAAACAGCTCCCGCAATATTGTCAAGATAATCTTGCGCAGTTTCTTTCGAAGCCTGCGTGCTTGTGTATATTTTCTAAACGCCGTGGTAAGCAGTAACAATACCTGGCCACACGTCAGTAAGAGTTGACAACATATTTTCTAACAGAGCGCGTTCAGTGTTGCTCGCAAAAGCACGAAGAAGGCTAAATGTATTCTTAATAAAAACGAGTTATGAAAAAGTCATATTATAAAGATATCCTGCAGGCTCTCATTGGTGTGCAGCGCACCCGCTACCTGTTCCATTTTCTTTACCGTTATGACGAATCGGGTTGTATTACGTATTGTTTCTCAGCTATGAGCGTCTAAGAGCCGACTACTTCGAATGTGAAAGGCACAGTCGCGCCCAATATGAGTTTCAACATGTTGACCGAGCTCAAAGTGAGGCCAGCACTGGAAAGCAGCGCCGACGTAGCAAAATTTTCTGGGGCATGCACTGTTTCTCCTACTGGTACTCCCTAAACCAACTTAACGTTTACCAGCATAACCGTTCAGGCTTGGAGCCCCTTCAACCGTGGTCAACGTGTTGCAACTAGTGATGCAGAACTATCGATAGCACTATCGCTACTATCGATGGTTGAGTCACTATCGAACTAACGATGGTACGAAGAACTATCGATAGCACTGTTGATGGTAATATTGATAGTATACTATCAGGGTGCGGGCGTTTTCAAATCGAACCAACGCAGGACGCTCCAAAGCTTATTTGATTGGTGAACTAAGCGAGCGATTGTCGACAAAGCCAGCTGATCCTGCAGCTGAACCAACTAGGCAGCATGTGGTTCATAACGAAGTTGCGGCAGGAAGCCGAACTCTGCGGTTCCTTGAGAGGCAACAACTGGAGCCCTCAGCTACCACTTCAAACGCAGAACTAATGGTTCGCCAGTACTTGGAGTTACCTCCAGAGGAAATGAAGAGCAGTTCCTTTAGAATTCTGGCACTCTTGGCAATGCGGAATAACGCCGCTCTCTCAAATGGCTAGGAAGTACCTGTGCATCACAGCAACGTCAGTACCGGCAGAACGCGTGTTGTCCGCTGCTGGACAGGTCATTTCAGAAAGAAGGAGCAGGCTAAAGGGAGAGAAGGTTGACATGCTTGTGTTCCTTCACCGAAATGCTTGGCTTACAAATGATAATTAGATTGAACGGTTCAGTGGTAGCGGCAAGGAAGACGTTCATGTCACGGAATTGCAAGACTTCGAATTTATGTAGCGTTCTGTGGTTTAAAATAAAAAAAAATAATCACGAACTTACTTTTGTTTGTAGGGTTCGCCTGCTTAGTTTTGAGCATTAATTTCTTAGTGGACATATTCCGGCATTTTCACTGAGGTAATTTCATTCACAAAAATATTGCTCATAAATGAAACGAGCCGAGTACTGCGAAGAGTAGTCTATTGTGACTGTTAGACCTATCGGTAAATGGACTATCGATAGTATCGATAGTTCTTTTTTAAACTATCGACACTATCGATAGTCCATTTAACGATAGTTCTGCATCACAAGTTGCAACTCATATTGAGCGCGACTTTACATGCTTCCCCTAAAGGATCGCTAATGACTTAGAAACCTCCTCGAAAAGTCGACAGGTCGTGTTCGAATTGCCGTTGGTATTTCTCACGCATCTCTGCACACAGATACATGAAGAGTATAGCTATCATCATTAGCCGGTCCCCTTTTTCAAATTTAGGTATTGCGCAAATTTGTGAGTGTGCATACAGTTGAAAATGCTATGCCATACATGTTACGTCCCTGCATTATTCTTTTTTCCACGAGGCATTCCGAGAACGAGCGCCAATACGACGTTCAGCATTCATTCACACACGTGTCTCGGTTTGGCACATCAGGATCGAAGCTCTTGCATCTATTTTGTGCGCGTATATTCAGGCACGCAGTGGACAGGGTAATAAACTGTGAGCTAAAACTGTGACATTGATTTCAGTATAACAAATTGTCGGAACCACTTGTGATAATACCTCAACGTAACAATGAATCCCTGTTTAAACTACCTAATTCGCCCGGCCACGGTGGTCTAGTGGTTATGGCACTCGGCTGCTGATACGAAGGTCGCGGGATCGAATCCCGGCCGCGGCGGCTGCATTTCGATGGAGGCGAAATGTTGAGGCCCGCGTGCTGTGCGATGTCAGTGCACGTTAAAGGACCCCAGGTGGTCGGAATTTTCGGAGACCTCCACTACGGCGTCTATCATAATCAGTGGTGGTTTTGGGACGTTAAATTTACACCACAAATCAAATCAAACTACCTTATTCAATCGAGAATCCAATCCTTCGTTGCAGCTTCGCTATGTTCAGAAGGCTCGTTTCGATTAGTCAGTCGAGTTATGCCAACATTTCGTCGTCTATTAAACGTAATCCCGCTCATATGGGTTGACTTAGAGAGGGAACGGGAACTGTGTTCTCGAAGCAACTCGAACGCTGGAGTGGTAGCGCACAGATGCCAGGTGTTTGCGACAGTAAGCACGTTAGCGAAAGGGGCTGTCGGAAGACGGCCATTAGAAAACGTAAGGTCTCCGGACGCCTTACAAGTGTGCAACGGGGGACCCAGTCTATAATTAACATTAATAAACTTCTGATCCCTCCACTCTCTCCGTCAGTGAATTAGCCGCATGTATTCATCGTAGTATAAAAGAAGAAAGTAATGAGACAGCAGATAATATGCGCGTAATGAGAATGCAGTCAAAAGTTAAGTTTGGCGTGCACTAGGGCACTCGGGTAGAGTGACCCACATTGGGGAGGGGGGGGGGGGCTGGACTTAATTTACGCCACATATAAAGCTTCCATATCGCCAAAAAGAAAAAGAATAAAAAACTTCACCGGAACGAAAAAAAAATTCTTTTATCCGCTCAGGAAAACATTTCTTTCGTTTAAACGGTGAAATTTCGGTCAATAACAGAACGTAGAAATGTTTATATATATATATATATATATATATATATATATATATATATATATATATATATATATATATATATATATATATATATATATATAAAAGGGCGGCGACAACATTGGTTTAACCGAGCCCTAACTTCGCGTTTTTTCATCGAGCCCTTGTCTATGGAGACGACGCTAACTCCAATCGAACCTTACTGTTAGATTTGAAAGGTTACTCCTTCAGCGAATGCATCTTAGGAAAACGAACGACATTGTGGAGGCACAGGCTCACTTTATGAACACAGCCTAAGACAAAGTGGCCATAGGTTGGCGCATCTCTCTCGAACGGTGTTGAGCAGCTCCTCCCCGTGTCGTTACACAAGGCGTGAGCGTATCAGGCGAGGAAAAAAATCCGCCTCCGGCAATCGCGTCCGATCTCCGAGTGGAAGGGAGGCGGCCACCATCGATCAGGCGGCTGTCTCCGATCCGTCGCCGATATCCGTCGAGGTATCGCCGGCGGGCCGGAAGGAAAGGCCGCTTTGTGTGCCAAACACTAGGCCGCTGCTGACAAATCAGCGCAGCGCTGTCGCTGCAGCCGTGCCGGGTGGCAGTTCTGCAGGCACAGGACATACGCAGCTTCGGGCACCTTTGGCCCGGTCGCCGCTGATTGCCACATCCTGACGCTCTGGTGTGGCCGGACAACGTTCCCATCCATCCCGTCGCAACCAACCTTTAGGCCCAATTTTGACAGCTGTCCGCGGGCGGCAGCGTGACGTGTATGGAGGGCAAATGCGCCCACCGGACACGGCGAACGGTTGGTGTGTCTCGCCATCGAAATACGCACAGCGCCAGTGTTGCCGATCCTAATGCTATCGGGTGCACAGCGCATACCTTAATTGTCCAACTTTCTTCCAACTTATATAGAATAGAATAGAATAGAATAGAATAGAAAGTCTATTTCTCTTTCACGCGGTACAAAGCAGTACAGAGAAGAGGGAAAATGGGCAAAAAGCTGCTGAAGGCAGCTAGAGAGCGCCCAGGGCCCCAGGTACACATGAACAGCAATGGGTGGGCATATACAAAATTTACATGCAACATTCCTCAACGGAAAAGCCATATATAGCGCGTTCATACACTACAAAAAAAGAAGACAAAGAAAAGAAAAAGAGAAAAATTGAAATAATGTCAGCCTAAAATATCTTACAATAGAAGAATTCATGCCTATTTACAATGTGACAAGAGTGGCTTCAAAATCCGAAAGCACGGACAATAGCTGATTTCAGGATGTATCTCCCTAAACATACATTATTTTCACGCGCATATATCGACTAAACTGGGCAAGAATTTCTGCCCATTAGATTGGTGCTTCTGCCGGTGGTACTACTACGGAAAATACGGTTGCAGCAATAATCGAAAAAGTGTGGGCTGATCCCACTGCCAAGAGGAATCGGTATAACAAGAAAGTAAAAGGAGTCTTCACCTAAACAGTTGAATGTTTATTGTACATCACTATGAACTTACCCATTGCTATCAGTGTTTCGATGGCGCGATACCGTTTGACGGGCATGAACCCACGTTCACGCATCACCTCCATAACATCCACGACCATGACCATCCCCTTGTCGTAGTTAAAGTAGTTCACGTAAAATAAGTGGACACAGTACACAGGAAATGCCACGCGACAAAGACATCAATCATATTTACTGACGCTACAATCACCCCTCGACGTCGTTACCGTACTCGGGCACTTGAAGCAGCATTTTTCTGGTTGCCATCCTACTCGAACAGTACACGGAGACGGTGCGAAAACGCCGTCTGCGACGAACAGTGCACTTTGCAACAGGCATGAAAGGTGCCGCCATCCAAGACAGGCGAAATAAAGCCACGGCCGGAATGGAGAGGCGCGCCCAACTCTCCAGTCCAGCCGTCGCTTTACTTCGCCTAAAACGGTGCTGCCTCTCCTTGATGGCGGCACCGTTCTAGGCAAAGTGCGTCTCGATGTGCGCGCGGAATTCCGGACGAAGGCGTCTAGCAAGAGTGATAGGAGCGAGATACAAAAGAATTTAAGTCGCGTTCGTAAGGCTTGGAGGAGCCTGTGCCCATGGCCAAGTGGTAAGGCATCGGCCACTCTCGTCGGGGTCTAAGACCCATTCGTCTAAGACCCAAATTAGGGCTTAGACGAATGGAGGCGCCAGTTCGAGAAACACGTTGTGCGTCATTCTAGAAGTGTAATGTGACCAACTTGTTATTCAAATTCATTTTGCTTCACAGCATCCGGTTATCAAAAGTGGTGCTGTCGCCAGTAGATCTTAAAGAGACGAGGACGCAGCTTTATCGATGTTGTCGTTGTGCACAATTCCGCAATGGCTCGGCAACCGTGTGAAAATAATATCTCGTACAACTTCTTGTGTCTCGTTTGACGCTCTAACTGTGCTCATGCTTTCAGTCATATAAGTATATACGCACCCTCTATTCCTTTATCCTTCATACAGCACATGTTTCCTACCCCGTTCCCCTTCCCCAGTGTAGAGTAGCAGGCCAGAGCAATCTGTAATTCAGGCCGACCGGTCCGTGTTTCTGCACATAAATCCATCCGTATCTTTGCGATATAATAATAATAATAATAATAATAATAATGTGGGCACTTAATGCGCTACTCTTCGTCATCTGTACATAATCATCATCACATGGGTTTCTTCTTCATCGATTGTGGGTTGTCACCTCGCATCTCTTCTATGCTTTGGGCTCGGCCGGTTCGCCGCATCATCCAGGCCTAATAAATACCCCGTGGTGACTGCATTGTCACAAGTGGTGGAGGTGCTGTTCGGTCCTCGGTCATCTGCCACGCCGATCTACCTCCTGGAGCTCAGATCCGGTCGCCGATTGTGCCAGCTGTCCGCCGTGATGTCGCAGGACGCGCCGCCCAATCCTTCTACATCGGCCCTCTCGGCCCCGACTGCCGCACCCCTTCCCTATTTAATTGTCAACGGCCACCAGCGGGACCCCCACCTGTTCGCTGGCCTCCGCGGAGAGGACGTGGAGGATTGGCTTGACCACTACGACCGTGTCAGTTCAACCAACCACTGGAACGAGCCACTCAAGCTACACCACGTCTCTTTTTACTTAACCGGAGTGGCCAAAACCTGGTTTTTCAACCACGAGATTGACTTTGCCGACTGGGAGTGTTTCAAGCAGAAGCTTCGACAAGTTTTCGGGACACCGGCCGTTCGATCCGCCCTTGCGAAGAAGACGCTTGACACTCGTAAACAGCAACACGGAGAGTCGTACACGTCGTACATCGAGGATGTCCTCGCCCTTTGTCGACGCGTCAACGCCGCCATGACCGAGGCTGACAAAGTTAGACACATTCTCAAGGGCATAGCGTCTGTTGCATTCAATGCGTTGGCCATCAAGAACCCTGACACCGTTGCCGATATCGTCGTCACCTGCCAGCGCCTGGACGAACTTGAGTCCGCACGTTTGCACTCGGACACAACCGACAACATATCCAACACAGACCCGTCACTACGTACGATGATCCGCACGATCATACGCGAGGAGCTGCAGTCCCTCGGCTTCGCAGTTAGTCCACTTCCTCAACACCCTTCCAGTGCCTCCTTGCGAGAGGTCGTAAAGGAGGAATTGGCGTCCGTGGCTGGGGCTGCTTACGCGGAGCCCATAAACCCGAGGCCCCCGTCAACATATGCGCAGGTTGCCGCAGTGCCACCAGTCATAGTACAACCGATGCCTCCGCAAGCGACGCCCGCGCACCTGCCTGCCATCTCACCTGCCGCGCCTAGCGCTCGGCCCTATCCGCAATGGCGACAGACTCGTCCAATCTGCTACTACTGTGGATATCGTGGCCATATTGCACGCTTCTGCCGTAAGCGTCAGCCCACAATAATAATAATAATAATAATAATAATAATAATAATAATAATAATAATAATAATAATAATAATAATAATAATAATAATAATAATAATAATGAGTTCCTGTGGTTTTACGTGCCAAAACCACGATGAGGCACGCTGTATAGTGAAGCGATTCGAAAATTTCGGCCTTCGTCGTTTCCTCAAGGTTCTGCGTCATTGCGCTGAACACGTCCCTCTATCACTCTCTATCATTCCGTCCCCAATGAAATGCGACCGCCACGGACGACATCCAACCTACGTAATCACTGCACACTAATCACTGTACCAACTAGCACTGCGTCAATGTAATGCAGGCCTAAATCTAGCGGGGCTGTCTTTGAGTCACAGAAAACTGCCCAACGACTAGGTGGCATCTGGTGTACGCGTTTTAAATACACCTCCATGTACCTGAAGTACTGCTGACGTCGTCATTTAAATGGCGCTTTCGGAGCAATGGTTGTTCTACCTCACACCATCTCCCTGAGATACAAGTTTTTCCCGCATAACAAAGTCGACAGTCCGCAAAACTATCTTCTAAAATGTCCTTCCTACGTCTTACTTCGACATTTTGATAACTTTCTATAGTTTTTTTTTCCACGAAAGGGGTGATAGGAACAAACACACATACACACATCGAAACAATACTGTGATAATAAGAACGAGAGGTCAAACAATACAATAACAGGAACGAGAGGTCGTACGTGACAGCGCGGCAGCTGCGAAGAAACGCAGGCGACAATCTGTATGACGGGACCCGGGAAAATACGCGCCAGTTGAGAAGCGTGCCTTCCTCTCGGACATCGAGGAGACGAGGCAAACAACGAACGCTCAGTGCCGGCGCGTTGCAACGGGCACATCAACGAACGCGCGAGCTGGGCACCAGCGCGCCTGATAGGGAAAGGGGTGGAAGGAGCAGCTCGGATGTTGACATCCGCGCCCCCACCGTCCCTAAACCACTCGAGCCAACATTCAACACGGAGGCGACGATGCGACAGGGCGCGCCGCGTCGCCAAAGCGATTCTCTATAAACACTACAGTGCCGGCGCGCTCTCCCGCCCGCCGCCACCCCTCCCGCAAATAGGGGACGTACATTTCTCAAATGGCTGGCGAGCGCGCGAGCGCGAGCATTTCTCGTCCACTTACGCGCTCTTGTGGTGCCCTCCACTTTAGTTCTGCGATTTCTTCCTCTCTTTCGTGTTTTTTTCTTTTTCTGTTTCTCCTCTCCCATCAGTCTTCTGCCACCCTCCTTCTATTTCCTTTATTTTTTGGTCTGCGCTGGAGTTGCTGTCATCTTTTGTTTTAGTTTCTCGAGACCGAAGCGGAAACAATGGACACAGAAGCGGCATCGACAACTGTGCTCAATATCAGCGACTGACAGTCGCT
Organism: Hyalomma asiaticum; assembly: GCA_013339685.2. Classification (NCBI taxonomy): domain Eukaryota; kingdom Metazoa; phylum Arthropoda; class Arachnida; order Ixodida; family Ixodidae; genus Hyalomma; species Hyalomma asiaticum. Next base: position 17,973,732 of record CM023481.1, on the reverse strand, counting down.
ATGGTCGAGAAGATATGAGAAAAAAAAATGAAGGAGTGAAACAAGGATGCACGAGTGTTGAAGAAGGGTCTGCGCGAGATGTTGCGACGTGGCGACGCGAGAGCGAAAGACGTGACGAGCGACGCGCCGCTCTCATTTGGCATCGTTCATTCTCGCCGTCCATGGCGCGCGAAGAACCATGTCGCAACGAGACAAATCACTGAGCGGCCGAAATTGAGAAAGAAAAAAAATGAAACAAACTCGCATGGGGGTTCGCACTGCATCGCTTTGAGAATCACAGCTGAAAACGGAAAGTAATGCGCGTCAAGTGAGTGCTACCGAGAGATGAGAAGCAATAGATGACTTGTCCTTTTTCTCTCTTTCGTCGGTTTTTTCTTACTCTTTACTTCAACTGACCTCGCAGTTTGGAGGGGTGGTTGCAACAGCCATCGCTACAGAGTCAGTTCGAAGACAGAGTCAAAGAGTAACATGTTTGGGCTTCTTAAATCGGCGGGCTTCAAAGTCCCTGCTTAAGGTATACGCGAGATACAAGGAATAAGTGCCGCTTACACCAACAGTGAGTGCTTTCTATTACTCATAAAAAAAATGGCGCTTAACCAAAGGTTAGGCTCTCTGTTGACAACAGCGAACATTGTACGCGTGACCCTCCTAACCAATGCAGTTTCCGCGCAGTTTTAGTCAAGAGGCTTTGGACTGCTACGATTGCCCAAGAGGGCATATATCGTGCATATCGGTTATTCTACTTAACAGCCGGACGCATAGTGCACGTAACTCATGCGGCCTGCTGGCAACATCCCTGGCTCGCGTTCAAAGTGTACCAGAATCGTCGAAGGCTGCGATGTCTGATAACACATATGCACGCACGTATACACTCACAGATACCATAACAGCGAACTTACTGCCCATTTGGAATATACGTGTTCACTTTTGATAACTGTACATCGATGTAGGTGAGACTTAATACAATTTAACTCATTTTGTTTGTACATATGAATGCTGTGTTGTCAGACATCGAACAATAATGCGAAGGAAAGAAACATCAGTGATTTTTTTTTCATCTAGTGTTGAAAGGAGAGAAATAAGGCGCCAGGGAGTTCTAATTGCCACGTAATAGAGCTGACTTCCTGTTTTACACGTTTCCTTCGTTGTTTTTCTATTTCTCTTTCTCTCTCTCTCTCTTCTGTTTACCATGACATGGTCACTTATTACTAGAACAGTTCAAGAATTTTCATGAAACCGTTCTGAAGCAGCTTTCTACGTGACGGGGTCACAAGCTAAGGCCTCCAGGCGATGAAGGGCGATACCAAAGCAACCCGGACCTACTTTTCATTGCTGCATGAGTCACGACATCAAGTGATAATATCTCTTAGAATCCTCTGGTAGCATTGCCTTCGGAGTAGCAAGGTGTCGTGGAAAGGTCCAATAAAAAAAAGTCAGTTCGACATGGACCTTGGCGTCATTTTTCTCTTATGATTCAATTCCCTCTGTTAGTCTTACAAGGTCACGGCGGTCATATTTCCTTCGCGTTGACATTGGCTCAGAAATATGAGAGGAACACTATGGAAACCAGGCGTGTAATATCAGTTTGTTTTCCTCTTCTCTTCAGTCAAGCCGTCCTTCGCAGTATTGTCGCATTCATTTGCAATTTACGTAGTCACGCATAGGGGCTACACTTGTTAACCCCTTGCGAGGCACTACTTATTAAATTCATTTTTTTTTTGCTTTTAGAATGAATAACAACACTCGGGATGACTTAAGAAAATGTTGGACACCACTGTCAATAAATTTGGCCCAGTACCTTCTGTAAAAAAAAAAAAAGTGCCAGGCCTGCGCGGAACCGCAGGACAGTGACAGCGTAAGCTGGAGGAGCGACGTTCTTATAGGTCATTTTAAACACTTGGGGAAACTAGTGCAAGTAGAGGCGGTGGGTATCCCCCTGCTCCATAACTCTTATCATTTCTTCAAGTAGGGAAGTACCCACTACGCCATAATTACTGCGGTATTGTAACGTGCAAATCTGTATAACTGCACATCTTAGAGAGTCTCTTGGCGTCGTTTTCCCGAGAACGAACCGAACTCTCGGCCCACCGTCGACGGCGAGCTGCTGTTAAGGCTTTTCTCTGCACAGCTGTCTGTTGTACCCGACGTTGCCTTGCTGCAGCCGCGCGCGTAGCTCTGCGATTCGCTTCTTCAGCAGCGGTCCGCACCTTGTCGAAGAACCAAGTCAGGTTGCTGTCGGGGATCCGCACGTCGCCTGCCGCGTGACGCATGGCACAATACGACAAAAGAGCTTCGTAATAATGATGACGGAAAAGTTGAAGAAAATTGCTTCATAATGATGATGTTGATGATGCCTCTGTAATGGGTGCAGAGCTACGAAACATGCACCCCTGTGTTCTTTCAAATGATTCCTCGAACTCGTTATGCAATCCACTCTCCGCGACGTGTAGTGGCGTATTATTATTCTGCCACGTAACATTAGATTTGTTAAGGCGATTCCTCGGCAGACGCTATACCTGTTTAGGTCTTCTAGCGACGATTTTTCAAGCACAGGATTCCATCAGTGAAATTATATTTTAGGCTGACAATGTCAATTGGAGTGCTTGTGCGATTATTGTCGCTAGGTCACTGCAACAGTGCCTTGTGCAATTTGCGAATTTCTTAGCGCACTGTGATAAATACCATGTACGAAAAAAAAAGAAAACAGGCGTAACTCAGTGGTAGAATGCTGGACTGCCACGCAGAGACTGTGGGTTCGAATCCACGTAGAGGACGAGGTCGAATACTTCTCGGTCCGGGTTATTTTTTCTAATATTTGCGCGATAGTGGTTACGGACACCGGCGGAGGCGGACAACTACGGCGCAGAAGCGGCCCTTGTTGTGATACCATAACAGCTTACGCTGTAAAAAAAAAGTGGTTCATATATATATCGCTGTCTTTATTGCAGTGCATGAAAAGTGATACGAACTTGTACCGCTGTCTTTTGGGGGTATGAATGGGAAAAAAAGTGTAACTGGTGTAATATTTGCAGATTTGTGGGACTTTACATTTATGAAAGGGTCAGAAGCGTTCTATGCACAGTGGGACTTGGCACTTGTTGCACTATTGTCACCGATCACTGTAACTCACTGCAGGTAAATCGGGACTGGGAGCGTCGCAGAGGTGATGCTGCTTTTCTGAATAAAGCCTTGGCTAGCGTAAAAATTGCTAGCATGCCTGACAACATAGGGACCGAAAATAGAGAAATTCGCGGGGCCAGAAAGGAGAGGGGCACGGGAAAGAAAATAAAGAGAACAACCGGACGTTATTATTATTATTATTATTATTATTATTATTATTATTATTATTATTATTATTATTATTATTATTATTATTTCTTGCCGTTCAGGTCTGCCGTAACGTCAGGAACAGCAATGCATGGTTGGCAGTAAAGCTTCTGGACGTGAGCTACCATACCGGTACTCGTTATTACTAAAACGTGCATGTTTAAATGGTTACACGCCCACACGGGAAGACGTGATATTCAGTTACCCGCGATAGCTAATAGCCCCTTACGGCCCTTGTGACACTCGACCCGGTTTTCCTCGCAGCACTCTTGTGCAATGGCGAAGATAACCTTGCGTGAGCAGGAGTCTGTTCTCAGCACGACTCCCTCGCCAAGATAAAGATAAACTATTGAACCAGGCCCTTACAACTGGTGGGACTGGTACGAAACTGCGAGTCTACGGGGCTAATGGCGAGTGCTGACAAGTATGTGAACCCAACTTGGGCGACTTGACCGGTGCGATAGCCAAGCGGTGAGGCTCAGCAATGCAAGTCTCAGAAAGTTTCGTTCATAACGCTGACTCAATAGAGCAACGGAAATGTCTGTTTATGTTTGCGAGGGAATAATAACAGCCCGCCTAGTAAACCTGTACAATAAGACACTTGCCAGATATTAATTGTAGCAACTTTCTTGTCGAGTTTTCTAGAGGCCACAACAGTGGGTAGCGAACAATCAACAAGGCACTCGCAAAAACTAACTCACTATCCGCGCCACATGACGTGGAGAAGAAAAGGTCACAAAACAAGCTTCTAGAATACTTCGGTAGATGGCAGCATCAAAAATTGTGGTGCTAATTCAAAACGTTTGTTTGTCACGAGCGTTTCGAGCAATGTAGAAAAGTGGTACACATATGTAACACTGTCCTACAAAGGGTTGATGGTTCTCTTTTGTAATCGACTATCCGACTCAGAGGAAGAGTACGACAACAGGCAGCCTGCGTCGAGCACAACAGCCTTCGTCTAGTGGTCTACTATATTCCATAGAACAACAGCAACTCGCTGAATGTGGCGTCATAGTTTATTAAACGTCATAAGAACTTACGAAAGCGAAATAACAATATTTCTATACACATCCATACCGTTCTGGATGTAACAACGGATGACATCGCAGGACAAGAACCGTGCAAGGAACCTAGCATTGGGGCTAACCTTTAGCACGAGGTTATTTGGGACTTATAAGAGAATTTAGGCCGTGCTTGCTAAGTGACACGACACACGTGCGCATACCTCATATTATCTTGGCACTGATAAGGAACAGTAGGCGTGACTCTATAATTTTCGCGTAAGTCGAAATGTGGCCGCCGCGGCCCGGATCGTACACGCTTATTTCGGGTCATCAGTCGAGCACCACAACCACTATATGTACAGTGGCCGTCACATGTATCATATATATTTACATTACAGCGGGGCCGGTTGTGGCGCCATCGTGAACATTTCAGGAAGAATCTACGCATTTCGATTTTCAGGTGTCCTTTTTTTATTATTGAATACTTATTCAAGTGTTTCAGAACTTCAACATGGTGATTTCACATTATGGTCTTAGATAAACATATATTTGGTGCTGTGTCTTGTTTTGTTAGTGGTGCAATCATTAAAGGGGTCGTGAAAAGAATTTGGAAATGCCGGTTTGTAGTTTTCACTCCTTCAATACGCATTCGACAAGCCGATTCCGAAATATTTCAGCAAAATATTCAGTGCACATTTAACAATGCCCGTTTTAAATCTCAGCTTTCTTGCGCTCCCGAAACGACTATGCGACACTACCGGCCGGCGTGGTACTATTTGGTGACGTTGAGTTAAGACACTTTTAAGTTCAAAGGCACAGTGAACTCGCGTTTTCCCTAAAGGAATCGATTTACTTGAAAGCTAGACAGGAAGAAAATACTTGGACACCGTGCGGTGCCACCATTCGGAAGAAAAGCGGCAGCGCGGTTTGTTTTCCCGTGGCCTCCGACGGCGCGCCAATCTCGGAGGTATGACGGCTACTAGGATGACGTCATCTGCAGAGTTGAGGAGAACGCGCGCAGTGAAACCGAAATCGCGTTTTTTATCGCTCTAAATCAACGCACACGGTGCAACGGAACAATGCATATTGTTGACTGGAGGATCAGGATCCCGAATACGCACTTAGTACAAAATGTTCAGAAAACGTTTCACGACCCCTTTAAGAGATAAAAGTTAGGTATTCATTAAAAGTGCCCTTCAACGCCTAAGTAATGATAGACTGATGTAACTACTGGACTCCGCTGCCTAACGCAACGAATCTCCTGTGGCAAAAACGATCAAGTATATGTCAGGTATAAGAACAGTTATCGGCCGAAATGAATGCTAAAATGCGTGCAATGAGGGCTGCTTATACACTGCTCTCAAAGAAGTCACCGAGGCGCTTGTGAATGCCTGGATTTTAGTGTATTTCCTTATATTTTCATCGACCGTACTGACCTCTATTTCTGGTTCGTACATGAGCGGCGCCATCCCGTGGTGGCGCTCTATGAGCATCTCGTAGCCTCCGAGACCATTCGCTGGGCCGTTTTTCATGTAATCAATCAGTCCCTATCGGGCCCGCTCACTCCCGCCAGTTGCATGGTTTGCCGAAGAGAGAGCTAATTATTTTTGGCTGTTGTGGACAGGAATCGGCACATTCTCTGCTGAAGTGCATGGCGATAATGTTTGGCTCACAAGTTCACGGGAGCCTTGACTAGATAGAGGCCGACAATATTTTCTCACCATATTCAAAGGACTGTTGCGGCGTCTCTAATTTTCATTCCACTCATCCCGCTATGACGACAGTTACCGTCTCTTTGTATGTCAATATTGCACGTCATCGACAGGTCGCTTTCCCCAACTCGTCTTAACCATTACGATAGGTCGAATAAACGACAAGCGCTCCCTCTCTTCAACTGCTATACGTTGCTCGTGCTGCTCACAGTCCAAGTTATCGTAGGAAGGTTATACTCAAGGCTCATTTCAGAAAACACAGCGCTGAGAGTATGCGCATACCCGTTCAGACGTGGTTGCATGACGCGTCTCACCATAATCCCATAATCGCAGCGCTACTCGCAACAGGAACAAAGAAGAAGACGTACCTGTCCTGCGCGTCTTCTTCTTTGTCCTTGTTTAGAGTAGCACTGCACCACCTCAAGATGAGGAAGGCAGAAAGATATATGCGGGGTGGCAGAGCACGTGACGCATCGATCGAGCTCAGGAGGAAGGGGTCCCAAGTTCGATTCCCCGGCCGCCGAAAGTTCTTTAGTATTTGTTTAATTGCATCAACCTCGAATTTTCACTCACGGACAACGCTGATTTCTCGCTGACTACCAACGACGCCGACACCGGAATTTCTGCGAAAGAAGCGCTGTAACGCTATCGCGTTAGAAATGAAGTAGCTGTGGAAGATGTGCATCAAATTGCGCCGTATGCTTATGATGCTTGAATTCCTAACTGCGTATTATAACTCGTGTCATACACAAAGTACGTGACGGACTAACTTTAGTGACAGGGTAACACGCTGCTTAAACCCTGATTTTAATGAAAATATGGATGACGAACGTTCTTTCCTTTTTCCGACCTATCTCAGCTAAATTAACACTAAAATAAAACATGCGTTTTGCTCGAATATCTGCTCATGGGCACAGGAGAGGACGTTGTTTAGAGCCGCGCACAATTTATTCGGTTTAAGCCCAATAGGCCCTCTTCAACACATCAATCCTGCACATGTTGCAATTTAGGATATATGTGAACAAGTCAGCGATCAGGAGAGAAAAACTTCGTTCTGTCGCAATGTATGTGTTCGAGCACCACTGACTGCGTCCCATAACTCTACCTGCAGTACAAAGTCTATATACAATCACGTAAATCAAATTATCTTAACGAATCCACCGATACCTAGGTGATAGGGCAATGCTCATTAAAAAAGAACTATACTTAAAGCTGCCGTTGTCCCCTTTATTAATGTGTCGAATATGTCATAAATAGTTTTCGACGCTACTAGGGGATATTAACACCGCCGTGGAAGCGCCAGAAGGCGCCAGTCCATATTGAGTTCGGCGATCGCCCTCCCGCAGCCTTAACAATGAAAGGTTTCAGAGCCGACCGACAGCTCCCGTTTAGTAAGATAAAGGGTGCCAATTGGGCACAAAACAGCCCCGCTCGGACACTGGGAGAAAAGAAAAGGGAGTACCTCAAAACCCACCAAGGGGCCACGCCAGTTAGGCCAGTGCGAGGGCAACAGGAAACTTCCCTAATCGCACGCCATCACAGCGCGGGCGAGCGGGCGGGAGGTAAGTGGTGGGAATGGATGCGAAGATAGTGGTCGCTGCAACTAGGAAGACGCATGGGGACGGAGCTGAAGCACACGGCTGCTCAGTGAGGCCTCCGCGCATCCTTCAGCTTCTTGCCCTTGCTGCGTCGGGCGTGGCGATGCATCGCAAACTCGATTGTCGGCGGTCGGCTGGCGGCGAACTGCGAGTTGTGAGGAAGGGAACACCGAGACTGTGAGAAGAGGGTGCGGGGAATGCCACAAGGGTCGGAAGCTTGGCGTCAGGCGACCCATATCGCGTAGGCCGGTAGTCGGGCCACTCGTAGCAGCTGTGGCCAAGTGCCGCGCCTTTGGACGCGCGCCGGTCGGCCGAGCGGCAACTCGACCGTTGAATTGGCTGCTGCCGCTTCTTCTCGTCGAGGAGCCAGTATGGCAGTCGAGGCTCTGACGTTCACCCATTTACTCCCCTGCGCCCCGAATTCTCGCCACCTCTTTCGCTATAATCGCCCAAAACAACTCGTCTCTCTATAGGCGAATATCGACATGGTCCAGAACCCGAATGGCGCTCCTGGGAGCGCAAATCGAATCTACGTCAAAGGTATTTGTCCGGTTCGCTCGTTCGATACACTGAGACCTGAGACCGTGGTGGTTATCACGTGAAAAGAGCGAAAGAGAGATAGAAAGAGAGATAATTGGGTTCCATCAGTTTGGAGCCCCAGGAACGGATCGCACCGCGGTCCACTCCGCGGAGCCATTTTACAGAGCGCATTAGAAGGTAGGAAGACGAAGTGGCTGGGAATCAATTTCTCTACAGGCTCGCTACTTGTCTGTAACTACTATACCATTGCACCTGGAAACAAATTCTATTTGTTTAATATTTATGCGCCACATGCGAAACATATGTTATCGTAAAGCCTCCTTAACGTCTTTGTAAGTGTTTCTCTGTCTCTCTCTCTCTCTCTCTCTGTGTGTGTGTGTGTGCTGGAAGCACAATGGTATCTTCACATTGCTGCGACAATTCACAAATTCGTTCCTTGATTGATCTGTGGGGTTTTACGCCCCAAAACCACGATATGATTATAAGAGACGCCATAGTGGAGGGCTCCGGAAATTTCGACCGTCTGGAGTTCTTTAACATGCACTGACATCGCACAGCACATGGGCCTCAACATTTCGCCTTAATCGCAATGCAGCCGCCGCGGCCGACACTCGTTCCCGCGACCCTCGGAATTCATTGCTTAGTCACCCTAATTATTTCATAATAAACTTCGGTTCCATCTCTCCCTCCTCTCTCTCTCTTAGTTCCCGAAATTGTTAGTATTTGATCAAAGCAAATTTTTCGTTCCACTATCCACGCATTGTTGGAATCGGTGTGATGCGAAACAGTCAGAGAGGAAATTTCCTGTGACGAATTGTTTGGCATTCGCGAAAATGTTACGAATAGGATGAAAGTCTTCGTGTAAAGTGCATGAGAGGGTTTTTGCCTGACGTGGGCTAACCACCGTTGTGACTGAATGGTAGCTCATGGCATGACGCAACGCAGGCTCTAGCCTTAATCCACAAATATCTGTTTTGTTGAAGAGAAGTGAGTGCTACGGTAAGTCTATGTGCATATAATAAGCGTCGTTCATTGTAGTATTCCTTTTTAATCGAGCAAAGTTGGACAAAATTATGCAGAGGGATAGCAGATCATGTGTTTTGTTTGTTGCACTGCTATGATGGTGTAGCGCGCACTGTAGGTGAAATAGGCGTAGCAAAGTTTGTTCTAATGATACGTATAGTATATCTACTTTAGTTGTTCCTCAATTGGCATAAGCTGTACAAAATTCAAACACCTGTGGCTCATACCAGCATGCAATGGGCTCACCACTATATACGGCCATGAGCCGCAAGGGATTCAGCTTCGCCACTCTTGTCTTAGATGACAAAAATAGTGTGTTAGTGATATTAGGATCAATAATTTACGCCCCGCCACGGTAGTCTAGTGGCTATGGCACTCGGCTGCTGATTCGAAGATCGCGGGATGGAATCCCAATTCGATGGTGGCGGAATGTTCAGGCCCGTGTGCTGTGCGATGTCAGTGCACGTTACAGAACCGCAGGTGGTCAAAATTTCCGGAGCCCTCCACTGCGGCGTCTCTCATAATCACAGATAGTTCTGGGACGTAAATCCCAGAAATCAACCAATCATTAATGTTCTTCATACTTCTATGCCTTACCATAGAAATTCTGGAATAGATCAGGTGAACTAAACAACCAGGAGAGCCCCTATAGATAGATAGATAGATAGATAGATAGATAGATAGATAGATAGATAGATAGATAGATAGATAGATAGATAGATAGATAGATAGATAGATAGATACGGTCAAAGTGACTGAATTTCGCCAAGAAATGCTTCGCGTTTCAAAGAAGTGTTTTGGTTCACTTCCAAGTTATTGTTTTGCATTATCACACTTAGATCGTGATCAGTACCTTCGCTAAGCAACGCCTTTTCTTGGCAGTGCACCGTTGTCGACTTGTCACAAGACGACGTAGTTGGTTTCTTCTAGAATAAATTGGGACGTTTATCTGTCAACCTACATAAAACGTGTTCTGCGAAGTAGATCCAGCTTGATGAAAAATTATATACAACGGCGTGCATTTCGGCATGTTCACCAAAGCCGCCCATGCTAGCCTAATATATATAGTGATCGAGGAATAATTCTCCTAGCATGCCATTAACACTCGCCTACCATTCCACGTTCTAGGTATGACGCGTTTCTTCTAGAGTTTATTATTTTCTTTTTACTAGCCTGACTAGCCTTGTTCTTCAGTCCCAAGAGAGTTCAGCTGTACATGTTTCAACGCGAATGTACATGTTTAAAGACAGGGGAGGGAGGAGGAGGAGGAAAGAATCAAACAGAAAAGCAAGGAGGTTAACAAGATAACCTTCCGCTTGGCTATCCTACGCTGGAGTAATGGGGTAGGAAATGGAAAACTTGGAGAGAGTAAAAGGAGCGGAGGAAAGAAGGGAATGACTAAAGGGGGAATGCAATAGCAATCATGAGTGTTTGGGCAAACCAGTCGTACTAACAAACACAAATGTTGTTTATGTGCCTCGTCGGACGACGAGCGCTGGAGTTCGAGCAGCACTTGCACGGAAAGCGGCCGATCGTCCAGTTGTAGTGCATGAGCGTATGCTTTTTTCCACGAGTCAGAGCGTGGACACCCGTATAGCAAATGGTCGATGCTTGTCTTTACGTTGTCGAGCGCGCGCGGTGTGTGTGTGTGCGTGTGTGTGTGTGTGTGTGTGTGTGTGTGTGTGTGCGTTTGTGTGTGCGCGCGTACTAGCATGCGTAATAACTACAACGGGGAAGGAATCGAATGGCAGGAAAAGCTGTAATGCTGACTGTCTTGACGACGCTTTCATCAGATTTGTGTCTTTTGTTTTCTTTTTTGTTGCTATTGGTCGTCTCATATTGGACGCACCGTCGCTCTACGCAACTATTGGACAGCAGCTCTTCTTATCAAGATAATTTTTCGAAATCAAATGCGTTCTATCCTCTGAGTTGTACTTGGGTAGACGGGCTTTCCTTGCTGTGTAAATGGCTATAAAAATGCAATAATTGTCAATATCTTCCCCCTAAACGTTTTCTCTCCTGAGCGCCCACACTGAAATGTGCAAGTTAATTGTGCAATTTTACAGGCCATACCCACTAGGAATGTACTTGGAAGGTAGAACCGATTTCTTTATAGGCACTTACAATAAAACCCCATTTGAAATTTGCATATTTATAGAAGAAAATTTCCTTTCTGTGCACGGAAAATTAGAATTTCCGAGAGGCATGTGCATATCGTTACATACTTCGTGGACCTACGGCTTGAAAATAGCGTCACCGTTAGAATTTTTTCTAAATGGCCAGGCGTTTTAAGTTAAAAAAGGGATCGAGAGAAGGAACGACACAGAAATAATTCGTGGATTATGATATACCTCCTGAAATATTAAGTGTCAACGTTAACAAAAAAAAATTGTCAGTAAAAGAAAAGTTGTGGGACCCTAAGGCTTCGCCTTAAGACTTCAACGCGATAGCGATGCGTGGCCTCATTGTCATCGCGCTCTTTCACTTGCTATGCTGTTGAGTCGCCTAGACAAGGTAACTGTCATGACACCATACTTGTTATTGTATATCTTTACTCGTGGAGTTGAGATTCTGAATTACTGCAATGTAATGGGCACGGTACAAAGTGGTGATGCGCCATCAAAACTCTCCGATGAAGAAGGCACCGCACTTCGCCTGCCGCTTGTACACAGCACAGAATCCACCACGAACGTGTCAACATGGCATATTTGCCGATATGCAGGTATGTATATTATGGGACAGATAGCCGCGTCTCGGCCCGCCGTCAGTAACGATCCGAGAGCGCAAGCACGCCAAGTCCAGCAGCGCGTCTAGTCCAATCACGGCATGGGCAGACCGCCGCGCGCCGCACGCCACGCACATGGTTACATCGTCGCTTCTTCTCAGCGTCCGTCCTGTGGCGATCCCCACAATACATATATATATATGGCTCGCCGTAAGCGGTCATGGCGAAGCTTGTGGCGGGGCCGAGCGCGTAGCGCATCGAGCGACGGTGCGAGAGGTCTCACGTTCAATGTCCACTCGGTCCGAAGGTTTTAAATGCGAAGCATTTCTTAGCGAACTTCGGCGAGTTTGAGCGTATCTATCTATCTATCTATCTATCTATCTATCTATCTATCTATCTATCTATCTATCTATCTATCTATCTAGCCGCCTACGATTTTGTGCTCTCCTGGCCGTTTCGCTTATGGAATGTTTACGAAAATTGGTATGCCGCAACATGATGGCAATACGAGCATAAATTACTGGTCATAACATGAAAATCATGACATGCATGTCATGAGCGACATCACTTACATGCCACATTATTGATGCTCTCCTGGCGGTTTCGCTAATGGGATGTATGCGAAAATTGGTGTGGCACAACATGACTGCCTGACGAACATAAATGACAGGTCATGACATTAGAATCATGACATGCGTGTCATGAACGGCATGATTTACATGCAATGGTCTTTGTGCTCTCCTGGCCATTTCGTTAATGAGATGTATACGAAAATTGGTATGCTACAACATGACTGCATGATGAACATAAATGACGGGTCGTAACATGAAAATCATGCCATGCATGTCATGAGCGGCATGACTTACATGCCGTGGTCTTGGTGCTCTCCTGGCCGTTTCGTTTGTGGGATGTATACGAGAAGTGGTATGCCACAACACGACTGCATGACGAACATAAATGACAGATCCCGACATTAGAATCATGACATGCGTGTCATGAGCGGCATGGTCTACGTGCCACAGTCTTGGTGCTCGTGCGGCCGTTTCGCTAACTTCATAAGTACCAAACTCGGTATAGCGAGACAACAGTGCAAATCCATTTTACGTTCCTGATGCGTGCTTCGCATTTCCTTGATTCCCACTGCACGTGGGATCTGCCAGTTTTTTTAACACGAAAGCGTTTTACGTCGGGGTCTACGAAGAAATCTGTGATGTAACGGAAGTGGGATGTCTGAAAAATAAACACGCATTTAAGATAGAAAAAGTAGCACCCGCTGGGATTCGAACACACAACCAACCACACTGCGACTGTACGAGCTGGAAGCGCTGCCACCACACCAGCGACAAACTTCTAGTGCGGAGGGGAAAGAAAAAGTGGCGTCGTAACTTCACTACACCGCTTTACAATCTGCATCTAATTGATATGCGGTTAAAGCAATGGTATTTAAGAAGCAAAATTGCTCTTAAATGAACATCGCCTCCATTTCACTGCACTCTTCGTTCTCATTGGTGGTACCGCCACCTAGGAATAATGGAGCGAAGTCGTAAATCGTCGTGTTAATATGCGCACCGGCAGTTAGCGCTTCAGTATTTCGACGCCGCTATCGCCGCATAGGCTTCGGCGTCCTGGCGGAGCGTTTCTTCAGCTACGGCCGCTAAATAATTCGTCTTTTGTTTGTGACGTATAGGCAAAGACGGCCGCCGATAAACAAATGATGCGCCTCTCGCACTGCGAAGTGTGCGTTCACAAAACGATCTGGAAAGTAATTCGTAGTTGCCTTCATTCTCTGTCATCGCATCATGTAATAAAGGCAACAGCAACAACATAGGCCATGTACAGTCGCCCAGTTTTGTAACCTGAACGTGCGAGCTTTGACCGCCCAGCTGATAAGCACCGGAAAAAGGAGCACAACAAACAAATGAACGAGAATGCCAGAGTGCGCGCGTCTTCGGCAGCTGTCTTCTGCTAGGATCTTCCAGGAACCGGACAGTGGCCCCGCTTCTTTCGAGTCCCATTATCGTCATCCTTTCTCGCTCCCCCTCCACACACAACGAAAGGGTGAAGTGGTCACGCTAGCACGTTGCATTTTGTAATCTTTTCTCAGCGGCGTTCAGAAAAGGGAACAAACGCGATAACGGACAGAAAAGTGGGGTTGGGTCCGTTTTGCATAACAGCCTGTCAGACTAATAGCTGTAGCGTGCTGATCACTGCGCTTACGGGCGTATTATCGTTCATCTGATTGCTGCGGTCCGTTTTCGCGGTGTGTCAGGTGGGCCGCTGAGGTTCACGCGTTCAGGTTTAAAAAAATGGACGACTGCACATTATGACAGTAGCAGGAGAAATTGCTTAGTTGTTTCGAAATGCCTCATTCCATTAACCTGACAGTTCTTTACGCGCACAGTTCTCCAAGTGTGGTTTCAAGGACCGATCAAGACAATATCAGCACCTGCGCCGAGTTTGTATAAGTTGTTTTGATCATGTTGCCTTCACTGAAATTCCGCGCGCGCGCGCGCGCGCGCGCGTGTGTGTGTGTGTGTGTGTGTGTGTGTGTGTGTGTTATTTTAACGTCAGTTCTCGAGCCGTTTTGCCTTCTATAATGGCTACAATCATACCCATATTTATTTCAGTTGATAGAATCGGCATAATTTGAAGCGCTGGAGCTCATTTTAGTGAGTACTTAATATTGCATGGCTACTTGTTACTTTCCCTCTCAATGACGCTGCCTATATGCGGTAGTGTTAGCATAGCTATACAGGGAGATGATGTTTGTTTGGGAAACTGACAAAGCCGTGCTGAGGATCCCATGTTCGCCGCTAGTCCCTGTTTCACACTTGGGAAGCTAGCACATTGATTAATTTGGAATTTGCTTATTGAAATCGTGCACAATATATGATTCTATGAACTTTACCCTGCCACATCAAGCGATTGGCAATGCCCGAATTCAGCTTTTTACGATGCTCGCTCAACATGGCATCCCTCTACTAAATGCGCACACATTCACAGACACAGCGGCTGGAGGCGTCCGTGGACAGGAAAAGCAAATGCGTATAAGATGGTAGAAGCTTCATTGCTAAGAAAACTAAGCGTCTAGAAAAGAAAGAAGAAGAAGTAACGCCAACACATCCCAGGCATTGAGAAAATCGGCGTTATGCGAAGCAGTCAACGAGGAAATTGCCAAATACGAATTGTTTTGCATTTAGCAAAGGGCTCAGAATAGGATCAAGGCCTTTGTTCAAAGTGCATAAGCGAGTGAATGCTTGATGTGGGGTGACCAGGAATGCATAAAGCCTCGTCGCTACTGAATGGTAATACATGGTATGATGTAACGCTGGTACTCAGTGTCTCTTTCGTCGGTAAAAAATCCACTCTACGGTGTGCACATGTACGTATTATAAGCATCGTTGGATCAACTGTTCCTACGGCATCGAGCGAAGTTGGACAAAAGCATGGCGAGTGATACGAGAACAGAAGTATACAAGTGTATTACACTGTTATGATAGCGCTTAATACATATTAGAAGCTCAATACACGCTATACGCAAGCAGTATCATCACAACTACTAATGCAATAGGTTTGCTTACTACACGAACCGTGCAGCAGAAGCTGCCGTAGCATAGTGGTTGGATGCTTGCTTGGCACCTCGGGGGCGCGGATTAGATACCTACCTAGTATGCGTATGTGTCTGCGTGCTTCTTATGCCTACATTTCAGTAGCAAACTTAGACGGACGGTGTGCCTTTCGTGTTTGCAAGTGTATTCTAATTATATGTTAAACGTATATTTCATTTGGCCCACGATTGACATGGCCTCTATAGTATTCAAATTCCTGTGCACACCACAGACCGAAATACCGTGATTGCAGTGTCGTTAATCGTGGCGCACCTTACGAGTAAATAATGTTAGTTATGTAAAAATGATTTTTTATGTTCGTCATACATTGATACCCTACCAAGCTAATTTTAAGGGCACGATAAGGGCACGATACTAGTTTTAAGGGCACGATACGACCACCAGGAGAGCACCGAGACGTAAGCCAATAGATAGATAGATAGATAGATAGATAGATAGATAGATAGATAGATAGATAGATAGATAGATAGATAGATAGATAGATAGATAGATAGATTTCGTTGTGATTTCAACGCGCGTCGTCAAGTATCCAGTGAGACTGGTGTATCAAAAGGACAATGTAGCCACAGCTGTGGGGTTAGCAGTGGATTCCGCTAAGACTTACAGTGAAAGCAATGTGGATGTTAACGAGACGAACTGGTCCCTCAAGCTTAGCTTGCCTTGTTCGAAATGCAAGGAAGTCATGCTCCCCGTGGAAGTCAGGAACAGTGACGGACTTACCATAATGAAACTTCCCACCACTTCAACAGTGCAGTGCGCGTGAAATATTAAGCGCGTTACTCATAAGCTCATACCTTTATAATTAATTTTTTTAGTTTATTGCATTATAGTGCCGCACTATCATTGCCAAATACATGAGTGGCTGCCACCCAGCTGCCTAAAATCTGCGGAGCTTTGTTATTATCTTCCAGATATCTGTATGTGGAGTAGTCTTTTATCATTGCCGCTGAGCACTGCGTATTATTATTCCTTTTGCAAGCCTAGCTTACCTACCGCGGTCGAATTGTGAAGGTCACCGCTGAATGTTTGCAACGGGGGACTGCTAGTTATCGGGAGATTGCTACGGTCAAAACAGTACGACAGCCGCTTGAACCTTCTCGAGATTAGCTTAATATGTGTTCCTTGAGCACATCAAATTTATGACAACTGTAGTTGTCAGAAATTTTTCTGTTCAGCGATGTTTTGGATTAGAAAAAAAATCTACACGCCGCAATATGTGATACAAGAACTTTCCACGCGGCAACATATTCAGGCCTTTGCAGAGAACTCGTTCGATTCTTACGTGGTTTGTTTCTCTTGCACGTGAAATCTTTCGAGTTATATGTGAAAAATTATGTAGCCAAGTTCCCCGCGTTGTTGTAGGAAAATATTCATTAGGCAAAGAAAGAAAGAAAGAAAGAAAGAAAGAAAGAAAGAAAGAAAGAAAGAAAGAAAGAAAGAAAGAAAGAAAGAAAGAAAGAAAGAAAGAAAGAAAGAAAGAAAGAAAGAAAGAAAGTGAAAGCGTTCCGACTGATGCGTAACGAACCCTTAGACTCCCAAAATTCATTTTCTCGGGTAGTTTCTCATTTCTGGCCACTGTGATTAGATATTCGAGAAATTCGGCGCTTTCCCATAGCATCTGCGCCCTACTGCAATTCGTGGACGTTTAGAAACGGTCGCTGTTCATAGTCTTGCAGATTTAACGAAAAATCTTAATAAGCACTGCGCGCGGAACTGCGCGAATGTGGCGATTATTTTATTCCTATGTATTAGTACTGCCATGCGACCGCGATCCGAAAGTTTACACTTTCGGAATGAAACAATTTTGTTGAGAAAGTTATATTTAGAAGCCCGCCAAGTGAAGCTTGCTGTATAAACTTTATGAAACAGTAGAACCGCTGTGCGCAGTCATGATCTTCTTGTTTTTCGGTCGCTATCAAACTGCGAATATGTATCAGAAAGTTTGATTACAGATAATGAGTTTGACTTAACGGCAGACTGTTAATTGCTGTCGAAGTAGCTAAGTGCGCCTAAAAAGAAAATTAAAGCTTTTCTTGTGATATTATCATCGCGGGGCAACACTGTCTGTAAAATTCTTTGTATAACTTGGTTGGTGCCCTGCCTGCGGATTTTTAATGCAAACTACAACTTTCTCGCTGAATTCTTAGGGATATTATGGAATCTTAGAATATAGGAGCCCAGAGAAACAGCGTCGACAGCACTGCGCATGCTCGAGACTCAAAATGAGTTTGGTTTTGCGTCAGGCACGCTATTTCTCGAATTAGCGAGAGCCCGCGGCGACTTTCCCCAAAGACTTTGTGTAAACGAACGCGCCGGTACCCATCGAAGCGATCACTCAGGAGTCCATTCTCGGCTGCCACCAAACTGACCTAATTTATGAGTAACTAATGACCCTACTATAGAATAACTGTTGGTGTAGGCCATTGCTTAGGCAATCTTATGCATACAGTAAAGACTGGGTGAAAAATAGAGGGTGTTTTTTTTTTTTGGACCCTTTGTCGATTTGTGGGCTAGTAGGCTTACCGTCTGGCAGCTTATCACAGTCCCTCAAGAGGTAAGTGTATAACAGCCGCATCTTATCGGTACTCACCTACGGGGCAGAAACATGGAGGCTAACTAAGAGGGTTCAGCTTAAATTGAGAATGACATAGCGATTAATGGAACGGAAAATGGTAGATGTAACATTAAGGGACAAGAAGAGTGTGGAGTGGGTTAGGGAACGAACTCGTGTTAAGGACATATTAATAGAAATTAAGAAGCAGATATGGGCGCGGGCGGGGCATGTATTGCGAAGGCAAAACAACCGTTGGTCATTAAGTGTAACAGAGTGGATCCCTAGAGAAAGCAAGCGCGCCAGGGGGCGGCAGAAAGTTAGGTGGGCAGATGAGTTCAAGAATTTTGCGGGGATAGATTGGTCTCAGTTAGCACAGGACCGGGATAATTGGAGATCTATGGGAGAGGCCTTTGCCCTGCAGTGGGCGTAGACAGGCTGAGTATGATGATTGTGACGATGATGATTACCGTGGCCGGCGACTCAAAGTTGGATTGACTTGGCTGATGACTGTAAATGCTTTAGTCTCCCAGAAAGGATGGGGCTTACGAGCGTATTCATTACGACTACAATCTAAGTTCGAAAACGTACGTGTATGAAATACAAATTCGCGCATTACCCTTCGATTTATACACATCGTAGTTTGCCTTTTGGCCACCTCAGCGCTGCAAGCCCAAGACGGGTACTGTGAGCGCTACACCCAGTCCGAAAAGTCGTACTTCGTTGCTGACCCGAAGCTTGCACACTCAAAGTACTATGGGGCTCGGGACTTTTGTAGACCCCTTCGAATACTCCCCATATTCCCTGCTAGGTTTATAGCATTTTAACGTTATATTTACATGTGAAGCGGCAGTATCGCTCTCTACAATTAATAATTTGCAGGGTTTTACGTTCTAGAAGCAAAATAAGCTGATCGCAAAATGCCCTGAATTCATTTCTACGACAACGACAGCCTTTATGGGGGCGCACACATGTTCCTGCTATTCTTTCGGCTAAGAATTGGTTTACAGAAGGGCAGCCGCTAAACTTATGTCGAATGCTCACTAAGTATGTTTGTGCACGTTTTTACGTTTTCTTATTTCATTTTCCCTGATCTCAATGGCCCTCTCGCGTGACGGCAAATTGGTAGCTATCGTGTTGTACTGGCCCCGCCTTTCCTTCTCAATTTCGGAGTACTTTTGAATTTATTTATAATTGATGGCATGTTCAGCCTAATCTCGCGCCTATGCGTATGCGCGTATTAGCTTTCCAAAGAGCGACAGCACAATTACTCAATCCCGGTTGTTTTTTATAGGTGATAAACCTAGCTGGGAAGTGCTATATTTACATGTGAAGGGCCAGTATTGACCTTAAAGATGAATAATTCCCGGGGTTTTACGTCCCAAATCCAGGATATTATTGTGAGAGGAGCGGTAATGGAGGGCTCTGGACATTTCAACCACTTGTGGATTCCCTTAACCTGCACTGACATCTCAGAGTACACAAGCCTCAGCGTTTTGCCTCCCTCGAGATGCAGCCGCCGCGACCTTCCCATCAGCAGCTGACTGCCATAGTCACTTGACCAACGTTGCTGGGCCCTGTATTGACCTTGACAGCCAATCAATTGAAAGGGACTCGAAAGGAAACTATGATTTTTGCGGAGCGTTACACAATCTTTCTCTCACTGCTTTTAAACTTTGTGAAATAGAAAGTGGTTTAATGAAATTTTGCAAACATAGAAGGCTGGCGGTTTTTTCATTCTTTTTTTTTTCAGTCGGAAGGGCTTTGTGTCTCACTGGAACATGATCTTCAAAATTGTATGTACGGGAAACGTTCAGGATACTGAAGACTCGCGTCATGGTTGCACTTCGAAACTGGCATGGAAACGTTCGAATGTATTTCTAAAACGGCTGATGTATCACAACATCGTTAACTTGAAGTTCTTCACATTGACGTCACAGTCAACCATAGTAAAATATGCGGAGCACGCCCGCACCACCCAGCCAGGTATACGTAGCTATGAGTCGCACGTGATTCCACGTTAACCTCTGCAGCACAATTCCAAATTACATCCAAACAATGTTCGACTGCCAAAGATTCCGTATTCGAAGTCCTCGGTCCCGGGTTCGATCAGCAAAAGCCTTTGCTTTCGCCTTCAAGTCAATTAGGCGATAGCTAGGAACTCCTAAGAATTTATTTCCTTTTTTTTTTTCCTTCGTACGAGAAGTGTACAAAGTGAAGACAACAGCGAAATGTAAGCCGGAAAGAAAGGTCAACGCAGACGCAAACAGAACAGGGGTACTCCAGAGGCACGCGAGCCAGGGTCAAACATACAGCGTCACGAGACGGAGGGGGTGACGAAGAAAATGAATGCAGCGGCGGGGTCCCTTTCCCGTAAAGTGATTTCCTGCCGCTCACTTCGAGTACGACGAGCTAGACGTCCACTTTGGCGAAGTGGTGGACAGGAGACGGCGTGTAACGGTAGACGGACGGTGCGGTCACCCAGAAAGATGAAGTTGTCGGGGAGAAGGTGCCCGACCCCCTCTTCCCCAAGTCGCGAACGAAGCGCACAATGAAGCACGCACTCACAACGACCAAGACGCACGAAAGGCGCTAAAGAGGGGAAATAAAAGTATTGATAATAAAGACCCTATAGCTGCACTGGCGCGCGAAGGTCTGCTCAAGGCTGTAAGAGATGAAGCTCGACAGCTTTAGCTTACTGAAAGGATCGAAGAGGAATAATATTAGAAAAGGCAAGCAGCATGAGGGCCCCCTCCCCCAAAAGAAAAAAGAACAAAAAGAAAAAGAAATGAAGGCAAGACATCGGTGAACGAGCATGCCGATGGAATACCGAGTCTACGGTTCCTCTCTCGGTGCAGTTTCTCCAAGACAGGACAAATAAAGACGCGCATAGGAAATCTACGTGGAAGACTGGGGATGGCGAGGGCTTAGCAGAAAGTAAAGAAAATGGTTGGGGGTGCCGGGGCAACACTGAAAGAGAGGCCCCGGCTATCTTGTACGCGTGAGGAGGCAAGTCCGGCGTCCAAAGTGGACGGGGGAGTCATCCATCCACGCCAGTCTGCCCGCCGCGCGGCGTAACGATCGGGCCCATCACCCCTCGAAAACTTGGCTGCCACGCGACACAGACAGCGGGCCGTCATTAACGATCCGAAGGGAGCTGTCGAAAGGTGCGCGTCGCCAGTGGTGCGAAAAGTCCGGTTCGAACTTCTTTTTGCTGCCCACTGTTACTTTCCCTATATGACTCACTTTCTTATAACGTCGAAGGCGTGGCATCGAATAATGCCGACGGCTGGTGCCGAGACCTGTCATAGATATAGGGCTTGGCGTAAAGTTCGTAGTTTGTTCGCGCAGGTTACTTTCCTCGATTAGCTATCGTCGCGCGTTACGCAATTTTGTTCCCGTAATGCGACAACGTTTAACTTGTGGCTTTCCCTCGTATTACTAACTAACTGCTCGCTAAAAAAAACGCACAGCGTATTTTTGACGTCGCAATCCTGAGAGCAGGCTGTGCGAGCTGAATAATCTAATTAATGGGAAAGGCATCGTCGCGTAGCTTGGCTCATGTATAGGATTTCTCGCATTATGCCAGTCCGGACTTGCGCATCAAGTAATTACAGCACGCTAAACAACGCGTGTGACAACGCCATATGGCAAAATTAACGAACGGGGACATTTGAGGAGTACTTTATTTTTATTTATTTATTTTTACATACTGCAGCCTCAATGAGGCTATTGCAGGAGCGGGAAAAAGAAGAAAACAACAACAACAAATCAACATTCATGAACAGGCTTCCAGAAATTCTTGAAGTGGTAGAGAACGAACACTTCCGGGCAGCAAATTCCAGGCTTCTATAGTTGAAGGGAAAAAGCTGTATTTGAACATGTCAGTGTGGGTGAAAAAAGTTGCAATGTTAAGGGTATGGTCACTCCTCGTGGACAAAGATCTGGAAAAGTTCAGATATGATTCTAAAGTGTCGAAGCGAGAAGAATTGATTAAATTGTGCAGAAATTTTAGGCATTCAACATGGCGACGCTTCGCAAGTGTAGTGAGACCTAGCTGTGGAAGGAAATTCGTTGGAGAAAAATCCCTGTCATATCTCTTGCATATAAAGCGCACAGCTCTTTTTTGAACGGATTCTAGTTTCTTGATATCACATTTCTTATGGGGACGACTCCTCACATCTCGAGGAGTCGTCCCACGAAGGCCTCTGTTCAGCCAGTCCATTACACCGCACAAGGAAGTGTCGAGAGCAGTTCCGATTGTACACTTTATTGCATTGGATCAGGCTCGGAGGCGACGCGTTCTTGAGAATGCAGGGACGCACAGCTTTCCTATACGAGCCGGAAATTGACATACGACGAGACGGACGGAGGAGCTCTTGCGCGGTCGCTACAAGTTAGGAGTGCTGCGCAGGCGAGCAGCAACTAAACAGTGCAACCAGTTGTAGTCTGTGGATCAGCCTCGCCC